>OMNR01044174.1:0-10720 GCA_900303205.1 Mora moro
CCCGTGACATCATTCACTGCGGCTGCAGCCTCCAAAACCACACAACAAATAAAACAACCCACAAAATACAAACCCCAATATAATATAATATAATATTTATAATATACATATATAATATATATATATACGCACACACATACATACATATATATATATATATATATATATATATATAGAGAGAGAGAGAGAGAGAGCTGTACTGAATGTGGGCATAGTTCATAGGCACTCATTGTGTTGTGAAAGTCTGTATAATTCACTTCCATGTGGTTTACATTCAGACAGAGACACTTAAGTATTTGATGCCTACTAGTTTTATTTCAACGTTAAAATAAATATATAACATATATACATAATGGATAAGAATGCTTTCTGTCAAATACAAAATAAAAAAAACAAAAAACAAAGACAATACATGAACGAAAATAAACATCCTGATTTGTTCCGTCACATTTAACACTGATAAAAAAAAGCAACAAAAAACTAGTATCCTACGGATCGCATTTCCAAAGGAAAGTGAAAACAGTCCGGGTGTCGTCATCTTCTTAAGGTGGAAATCAGACCCACATTTTGGTAGAGTAGCTCATAAATACAGGCCAGTATAAATATGACAAACATATATTTGAATGGCCTAGTTCTCTATAAAGGGTTGGAATTAATATTGTATAAAACAGGTAACAAGGAATGTGAATTTATTATGAAATATGTAACTTAGGTCATTCTAAATGCCATCAAGGTCTATAGCACACCATCAAACCACCAGCAGAAAGTATTTCCCATACAATAACTTTAAACACTTTGACCTCAAACTTCACAATTCTCAACTCACACGTTTGGCTGCGTTAACAACATTTTGCTTTATTAAGCAATTTCTAAGAACTGTATTACATTTATTAGAAAGGCCATACCTTGTAAGTTTAATGTAGCACCGTTGTTGCCAATGTCCCCCCCCCCCGTCGTAACACGGTTTGTGTCAACAGCTGTAGTGTCGTGTATAGCTGATGACCTACCTTGTGAAAGGAGGCGTTGCTACATGAATTAGGCCATACAGCTACGTGGACAGACTTTTGGTGACGACAGGAAAAAAAAAAAAACTACCAACCCCTGAATGAGAATATTTGTGGAATCTCACAAACGGAATCGGACGGAATGTTCAGGGACGTATTCGGGAATCTTGACAGGGGTTGTGGCGGACGTTCGACACGTATACGTGTGTATGTATGTATGTATACGTTGCAACATACACACTTGCATTTCTGCACCGATGCGAGCTCTCTCTCTCGCTCTCCGCCCACACACACATTTGTGCTAGTCGTCCATGGAAATGATCCCAGAAGCCGTCAGACGGGGGATGGGGTGCGCAGTGTGCTTGTGAGAGCCGAGTCTCCAAACACGTTGGCGTAGGACGCCTTGAGAAACTGGACGTAGTTCTGCAGGCTTCTGTTAGTGCTGTCCGACTGCTCCAGGCGATCCTTCACATCTTGCAGTCGGCTCTGGTACCGCCGCTCCACCTGATGAAGACACATCGTGGCATCCATTTATGCCATTAAAACGTTAACGTTCGGCCCATTTCCCACGCACAGTGCGCAAAGCGGACAAAAATTTCAGCTCTGCAAAAAAAAAAATGCTTTCAATCTACTCCCACGTTAATGAATGAGTGTGTGGGCAGACAGGGGAGCATGTGATTTGCTTTGGTCCACTTTGTGCACCGGTAGGGAAATGGGGTTCCGGCACAGATTCACTGGCATCCCACCACACGTACCTCCTGCTTGCTGCGTCGCAACTGGTTGATCTCCGTGGTGGTCCTGCTGAGGTGGGTCTCCAGATCCAGCATCTTGGACTTGGTGGAGCGTTCTTTGGTCGCAGCGCGTTCTCTGGTCTCGGAGACCTAAGGGAACATTCGTTATAAATGTTTTTGTATCATTTGTTTTTGCGTCACGCGTGACATGCACGTATGACATATCACAGCTGACCCGACACCTGACTGCGACACGAGTGAAACGTTTTCATTGCAAGACCCTGTGACTAGCTGCTGACATGGTTAGAAACCAGGATATTAGTATTAACAATGAGACCTTTGTACTGCACTAGCACATAGAATGTTATAAACCGCTATAACCAATTACAACTTTACATTTACATGGAAATGTAAAATTGGTGCTTCTTGAAACAAATTTACTGAGTACAAAAGCTATTAGTATTTATAATATTTATAATGCGTAATTAATGCATGGGCAGCCTACTTCCCGGAATCTGAAACATTGTTATTTGATGAATAATGACGCAATGCATTTACTAATGTGATCACGGTGAGGTGACAGATGAGCGGCTGCTCGTTAACTGCTGCTGCTCTCTGTCTGTGATGCGCGGCAGTCGTTGGGGCTTCAGACCTGTTGCCGGGCGTCGTCCAAGGCCTCCTCCAGCCTGCGGTTGAGCAGACTGCACTCCCTGCTCTTGTCCTCCAGGCGCGACTGGTTGCTCTGGATGGTCTCTTCCCGCTTGGCAATGACCACCAGCAAGTCACCGTTCTGACTGCTTGTCTCCTCTAACTTCCTTTGGGGGAAGATTAAGAAAGCGATCCATAAGATGCAGCCGTCAAATCATTGTGACTTGCTACACTGCACTCTTTATTACTGCCATCAGAGTAGACTGTATAATCGTTTTTTTAAATTACAATGGGGTAGCCAATGGGTTTAATTAAGGACAAGGCATGATTAACAAGGTCAGCCATCTTGGCCAGCTTTTATTTAATTTATTTATTTATTTAATATATTTAATATAGAGATAGACAAACAGTCCAAACATAGATATAAATATAGATACAGATATAGCAAAGGGGAAGATGGAAGAGAGAACAAGAGCAGAGTCATTCTATCACAAATGAGAGAAGAAAAGTTACCTTTCCAAATGTTCCACTCTGTGTTGAAGCTGTTTGTTCTCCTCCAACAGAAGTGTGTTCTTCTGCCTCAGAAGCTCCACCTGGCTTCCCTGTGTCTCCACCTAACACAAAACACACAGCACACACGTTGCTCGTGCCCGCGTTGACTCAAACAACTGGTACAACCGTCGTCAAATACAGAAGATGGCTAATATCTAAAATCCCATTCAACCCGAAAAACATTAACATCTTTACTCCATAGTAATTTAGCAGACACTTTTGTCCAAAGTGACTTCCAGTGCATTTCAAATACATGTAATTAAGGAACAGGTAGCGGGTTAGGGGGCACCTTAGCTCAAGGATGCCCTTCCCAGGTTAGACTGCAGACACTGGGGGAATCGAACCCGGGCCAGAACCTTTCGGCTGGGAGTCAAAACACCCTGACCCCGCTAGACCCCGCTAGACCCAGACCCTAGCCCCCCCAAACACAATGACGTTGACCATTTTAGCGTGTTAGTAAACCGCGAGCGTGCCCCCGAGGAGAAGCTCCAGACAGGACGGACCTTCCGGCGCAGGTCGGCCAACGCGGCGCTGAGCTCCATGCTCTGGCGCTCCTGGGCGTGCTCCCTCTCGTGGGTCTCCTGCAGCCGCAGCTCCGAGCGCCGCAGGGCATCAGGCAGCGGCTCCAGCTCCGTCAGCCGAATCAGCAGCTCCCGTCGCACCTGGTCGATCTCCTTCTCCAGCTCCTGGCGTGCGCCCAGGGCCTCGTGCTCCGCCTGGCCCAGCCGGGCGCAGTACTCGTCCGCCTCCGCCCGGGTCTTCCCCACCTGCGCACCCGCACCAGACAACACCGGTAAACAACCCTGATGACGCTAACAGCGGCAACGCGAAGACGCATGCGTTCGCGTAGGCTATAGTCGAACGTGGCGATTTTGCTTTCTGCGACTTGCAAAAGCCAATTTCGATTTCAAAGTATTTTGGGGCCTTAAGTCACAGTTAAAGTTGCGGTGTTGTTTTCTCTTCATTTTCTTCACTGTTGGACATGATTGAAGTGAGCCCTTCTTTAACACATTTGGTGCGTATGCCTCAGTGAATTTTTTTTTAAAAACGCTAAGCACCAAATATTGTTTGCCAACACTGACTCTACTTTGAGGTACATTTTTGTAATGTTTTAATTTTTTTATGTTTTCATCCAAGATGCGTTGACTGCATTTAAACAAAAGGATACAGCTGAAACCTCAGAACTGTATTGTTGGGGTTTTGGACGGTTTTTTTGTAGTTGCTATATATATTAATTCCTTAATATGTATTCTTGGTGCAACCCTATCTATACATGTACATTCATCAATATGCTTTTTTCTTATGTACCTGGGTCTTGTATCCATCCAGCAGGCTTTCATATTGCTTCACGGTAGATTTGACCTGCTGAACTTCCGTCTGAGCTACGCTCAGCTTCTCCTCTACTGCAGATAGCATTACCTGTAGTGAAAAAAAATCATCACTACACTTATTGTTTCAGACTCTGTCACTGCCTTTAATTGGCTCCTCAAAACCCATCTGTTCAAACCAGCCTACTCGGTGTAATCCTGATTTGCATTTCCACACGTCTCCTCCTCTTGGTTCCTGTTTCTTGTGTCCCTTCTGTTATTTATTTATTTACTCTTCATTCATCCATCTCTAACCACTGTTTTTTCCCCCCCGATGTATTCTGCACTGTTAGGCGGCACGCGAGTGTCCTACAAGGTGGCAACCAAATAAAATGCATTATTATTATTAATGATTTGATCGAATGGTCTGGTTTCTGGCTCCGGTGATGTGCCGAAGCTAGTCGGCACGTCTCAAAACGGAGAAGAAATGGACACACTGCACGCCAACCATTAGTAGAGCCTAATCAACCAAGCCGATCTCCCCCCTGTTCAGTTACTTGGCATTAAAGCAAGCAAGGAGCGCTCTGCGTGGGACCGGCTTTGCGCGGGACTAGCCGTTGGTACCTTGAGACCCTGGTTCTCCAGTTTGGCAGCGGTGCAGTCTGAGGTGAGGCCATGCAGGTGTCCGAGCAGCGCCTCCCTCTCCACTCGGCCCTTCTCCTCCGTGGTCTGCAGCTGCTCGCTCAGGTCTTTCACGCGACTGTGTCAAATTAAAACGTGCGTCAAGTCGTAAAACGTTACGAGCTTCACAAGGTTGGCGACTAAGGGGGGGGGGGGCCCCGCAAAGTATTTTTCGGCAACGACCCCACGGTGATGGTCAAACGATAACCACAATAGAAACGTTATGATGAGGTGTGCTAGGGACAAACGTGTACATACACAGGTTAAACGCTGCATTTGCTAAAGCCCCCAAACCATTGTTGAATTAGATTTACTGGTAAAAGTTTTAGGATTTGATGCGTTTCTATTGTGATTTTCTGTGTGATCTCTAGATTTACCTAGTCGTGAATGGGATTAGTGGTACATTTTGACATTCCCTGGTTTATATTTAGAGAATTCACAATTGAACAACTTTTCAACTTGAATAACATGTATAACACTTACACATGTAAGTGTCATTTCATCACTATGACGTGGTTACCTGTTCAGCACCGACAGCTCGATCTGCATTTGACCTTTGTCTTTGACTTCCTGGCCGTGACGACTTTGCCAGTTCTCAGCTGCGGACAACGCATCAGCAACTTGTCTCTCCTGCAAAAGATAAATTACAATAAAACCAACACAAAAAAAAAAAAACCTGTACTATCCTTAAAAAACAGGTCAACCAAACCACAATGCACGCTACAACAATCGGTACATTCGCCAGCTGTTTTGTATTCTTTTTTTCACATCATTTTGGCCCTAATAAATATCCCTTTAATGTAAAAGAAAACCTGTCTATGATGTCATTTTGACCATTTGCTTTCACATTATTCACTTTTACAAATTCTGTATGTTTTTTAATTTTTTTTTTAAGTATGTTTTTACTTTTCTATATGGACTGATACTACAAAAAAAAGGTGTCGTGGGGGTAGTTTGCAGAATTGTAGTTTTCATTTATCGGTTAAATTGTATTACTGGCAAACACATCATTGGATTCATTTGCCAGCAACTAGTGTTGAGGCCCGGGGCTACGTTTAGGTTTTGATCCATTTTGATGTTGCTTTCATTCACAAATTCTTCTACACGTACTTCCTACAGTCTCCTTCAATGTTCATTTGACTCCTCCTTTTTGGGGATGTAGTCTGTGGAATCCGATGCTAACGTAGAAGAGGGCGTGGCTCTCTCCCCGTGTAACTCTAGACGCATCCTACCCGGCGCGGTCCTACCATATCAAGTAGCTGGTTGCTAAGCTGCTCTGCCGTGTCTTCGCTGCGCTCGGCTCGGTGTTTCTGCGCTCGCGTGGCTCTCTTCAGCGCCTCGCGGTCCACGCCGCTTTGCTGTCTCAGTGTGGTCAGCTGATCCGAGAGGTGCTCCATCTCGCCTTTCTGCTGATTGGCTGCCCGCTCCAGGTTCTGCCATAAGAAGGACGAGGAGGGAGAGGGGAGACATGAGGACTGAACTCTGCGGTAGGAGGTTGGTTAGTGTGGGTTTGGAAAAACTCTCTATCACAATATTTTATTATATTATATTTGAGACATTTTTGGGTAAATATATATATATTCATATTTTTCTATATTTCACGTTTGTATTACCTTGTATTTCTTTTTTGTGTTTAAATGCAGTAGGCTACTTATTTTATTTCTATTTTGTATTATTATTTTTCTATCTTGAGCACAGCATTATTGTGACCATAACAATTTTCCTTGGGATTAATAAAGCACTGAATCTGAACTATGAGTTTGCAGGCCTGTAGATCAACCTGCAGTGACATGACTCCATAGGCAGGGAACATCCGTTTATTCACAGCTTGGCAGAAACACAAAACACAAGGAACAACATGGACGCAACCGTGAGAAACGAGAGACGTCCACTCGATCGCGGTGGAAACAATAGTGACCGAGGTGCACTCAAACCCTCTCTAAAGGGCTATCAGGATAATGGTGATTAAATAACGAGGTAATTAACTAACGAGGGACAGGGGCGAGTGATCGGTAGGCTAGGGATGTGGATCTCTGCAACAAAACAGACAAACAAACAAAAAACCCTATTAGGCTTGGCAACACTCGAACATTCAAAACAATATCGGGTGTCATTTCGGCACCACAACCAACCTTGATCTGCACAGCAAGGCGGTTATTCTCAGCTTCTTTGCTGCGAAGCTGTCCTTGCAAATGGGCTCGTGTGGACTCCAAGGCCCTGGTCAAATCCCCTGACGTTTTGGCATTATCCTATGTCCACAAACACGGACAGAAATAGTCAGAGGAAATGCGGTTTTAAATGCATTTATGTTAACGTGATAACATAAGTGTAGAAATATCTTTGAATGTAGTCAGTCACCTTTTCTGTATCCAAAAGCATGGACAGCTGGGCAAGTTCTTTCTCTTTTTCTTGGAGTTTTATGACAAGATGCTGTACAAAAAAAAAAGAAAAATAGATATAAAAGCACCATCATTATTTAAAGCTAAAAAACTACAACTTTGTCCTGAACCGTAGGGCAACGGTTAGCATAAATATTTGATGTACAGATCAACAGAAAAACGTTAGTGTCATAACTTGGAATTTCAGGAAAATCTCTTCAAATCAACCAATTTCGGAAAAAAGGACATTTTGTCCGATTTCATATATGATAACAGACCGCATTCTCTGCCTCGGCATCAGTCAGTCTCTTCAACAGCGAGTCCTTCTGCTCCGACAGTTGCATCGACTCCAGCTGTAAAATTTAAATTTAAAATTTTAAAAACGTTTTTTAAATTTTTAATAAAAAACCCACATTGCGACCACAACCAACATCACACATGAAGGCAGGTCGCTGTATTTCCTTCCAGAGTTACGAGGCACTTGGACACTTTATCCACTGTAACTTGCAGGGTTAGACTGAGGATAGTGCAGACTAGCTTTAGGAATAAGAGGGTTGGTATTTATTTATTGTTGTTTATTAATGGTAGTCAAGTGCATATAAGTAATGCCACCCATTCTTGTAGAGCACACCATCAAACACTGAACTACTACAGAATGGAATTGCCTGGCCTCTACATTACAAAAAAAATCAATTTAAATCCTTTTACATCAGCACCTATGAATAATTGATCAATGGATCGATGAATCATTAACCTTGATGGCGTATCAATGTTCATGAAAACATTGCCCTGTGCATTGAAGTTTGTTAGAAGGATGTCATGAAAGCAGAGATAGCACCCTTTCTGGGGATCATATACTGTCTACAGGGGGTTGAACGGTCTTGCACAGCCAGCCCTTCCAGATGGTAAGTCTTGGACGCAGCATCGATTAACTGGGTCAAGAACCGCCTACTCATCAGGAAGAGGTCTTGATTGACATGCAAGCACGACCAATCACGGACCGTAGGCCGGGAACGGTACTTCTATTTCAACAATTGCAACAATTGCTCAGTGGTCTACTAACCTACCATACCGCCAGACTGAATAAACCCATGGGTGTCAATATAGGAATACGCCTGCTTGAGTCTACATTTCCGTGAGTGACAACACCGACAGCCAATGAGAATCGTGTCTTGAGTTTCTTGAAGACACTCGCTCTACGTATCAAGACGTTCAGGATGAGTCACATCAGTGTTTAGAGAGAGTGAATCTGTTCCAAGTGAACGCTCAGCTGTGGCTCACCGTCTAAACGCTATCGTTATCCGTCAGCACGGTGCTTGTGCGCGTGTTGATTGTAAGCAAAGAATAAATACTCCCCCTCCGTTATCTGTACATGTGATGTACCAGTGTATACTAAACAAGGTTCAAAAGCTCAAAGAAGGATGACCAAGGAGAGAGAAGGGGACCCTTCCAAGCCAGCCAGTGTGTTCCCTGTTAACCCCTCACAGGAGAACCAACCCCCTGACCCCGCCCTTCAAAACGTAAATGTATCGGAAACCCAACTTCCGATCTCTTACCTCATGTGGGCTCAAGTAATGACAACATGACAAGAAGAAGAACAACAAAGACAAGGAGAATAAATATGGAGTTTTTTGACAAAGAATTTGACGGGGGAAAAAAATTCAAGGAAATGGATATCCTTATATCGGGAGTCCCTCCTCTCTCTTGCCTCTCGTCCCTAAACCCATGTAAGCCCTCTCGCTCACAAAATAATGCACACGTGAAGCACCCCGCTCGGGAACGCGAGGTCAGAGAGGGGGCGTCATTCGACGCAAGCCATGGATGTATTATAAGAACGACGCAAAACCAACGTGTACACGTGGTGCCAGGGTTTGGTAGTAGCGGTACCTGGCATCCATGCTGTTCACGGAGCAGCTGGCGGAGGGCGTGGTTGGTGGCCTCGAAGGTGTCCAGTTTCTGCAGGAGAAGGTCCTTGTGATGGGCTAGCACGGCCGACTCGGAGCCCGACAGCCTCTTCCCCTTCTACCAGACGGGACAGGACACGACGAGGCCATTTGACACAATTGTTGGGCACCTCATGCACTTCGATACGGACTGTTTGCACACGGATGAACAAAACAGTCAATACACAAGGAGAGGTGGTAACAGCATTGCACAAAATTCACATATACGGTATATTACACATTTGGGGAAGATAGTTACTATAGTAACAGATATTTTATAGGTCTGAAAAGGTAAAGGAATATTGCAAACTAAAAATATGTAGAGCTGTATGGTAAATTGTGGGTATTTCAGTCAAATAGACTACATTGTATTTCTGATTGCTGATTGGGACATCCAACACATCGAGCTATGAAGAGTCTGATTTTATGATCTACTTGGGAATAAAAAAAATCTGATCTTTAGCACAACATAATATATAAGGTTTTATTTAAGTTTGACAACAATTGTTTGACAATAATACAATGGGGATAGAACATTGGTCTAAGGCATGTAATTATACTGAAAGAATGACATAGGCCTATTATTTTCCTAATAAATACACGTTATATACAAATTAATTACAGATTCTGGAAGGATTTACTATTTAAACCCATTCAATATACAATACATGCAGCTGAAATGTGTTTGGTTGATTTGCCCCATGTCCCATGTCTGTGCTGATTATAATGTTTCCAATTTTCAACATTCCTGAGGTTTCACACATCATGACACGAAAAAAAGAACAACTTCATCACTATTATATTGTGGATACTCACACTCCCAGAAGTACTTCCCAGTTTGGAAACAGATTCTCGGAGGGCAGACACCTGTATTGCCGCTGCGTTGCCATCCATTTCAGCCTCCAGAAGTTTCTGCAAGAGTGCATCTCTGTCTTGGTGGGAAGAGTCCCTGTCCAACCTGCAGACAGACAAGACAGACAGACAGCAGTGGTGGAAAATGTACTCCTATTCAAACACCTATGCCAAGGTAAGAAGTCCAGCAAGAAAACACTAGAAGTCATTCTACTCTATTCAAGTACTTCATATAAAATATACTTTTATATGAGTATAAAATATACTCTCAACGGGACGAACAAGGTTCAATAAAGGGTAAATAAAATGTCTCAAAGTCTCAAACGTCAGTGTTTGTGACTCACAATTGTAAATAAACACTTGTATGTTCGCCTCTTGCTTCCTCGCTGAGAAACTGCCAGCCATCTTTTAGCAGCGGTTTCAACATTCAACCATTGTTGAAACTGCTGTTGCATTATTATGCTTATTTTGGCAATACAGGCTTTTCCCAATGAGCGTTGAAGTGTTCTATTAAACATCTTGTATGAGCTGGTGACACGTCGTAGTTGTTTGTAGTCGTTGTACTACTCTTCACACCATTACACACCATTACTTGTTATTGCTTACACCTCTTCGTTGTTAAAT
>OMNR01044176.1:0-11932 GCA_900303205.1 Mora moro
CTATGTATATATGTCTATGTATATATGTCTATGTATATATGTCTATGTATATATGTCTATGTATATATGTCTATGTATATATGTCTATGTATATATGTCATGTATATATGTCATGTATATATGTCTATGTATATATGTCATGTATATATGTCTATGTATATATGTCTATGTATATATGTCATGTATATATGTCTATGTATATATGTCTATGCATCAGGGAGAAGACCCATCATTAGTGTTATGGGCTGATGATGTTTGTCCTACGATGACACCCCTGTGAAAAGGGTGTATTGAGTGGTTTGCAGAGACAGATGGGGGTTTAACAATGCCTTGTTCAAGGAGCATTGTGTATTTTATGAAGAATTGTTACAGAATATGCTTTATGAAATGTTACGCTATCTTTCTCAAGTCTACACATTAGAAAAAATGTCAACGGTGTGCCAAACCCAAAGATATGTTGACTTTATAGTTTTCCTGGTGAAAAGTTGGAAACAGACTTTATACACTCCGACAAGCAGCTTTTTGACTACGCATTCCAGTAGCCAAATGATTTGGGCCCATTGTTGTAGGATTCCACTTCTTTAGAAACACATTTAGCATGTGATCATTAATATGGGCTGAGAGCCCCTTTTATCTCAGAAACGTAACTAGAGAGCAAACACTTCTCAAGGTTTGGCTGTTTGCTGACCCACCTATGGAAGGAGTAAGCAGTGGAGAGGGCAGAGATAAGCATTACCTCAAGGTGAAGCACAAAGTGTGTGCTATATCAATTGGGATACAATTCAGTCGCTTATGGAGACCAAGTATAGAATACAGTGTACAGAACTTCACTGTTGGTTGTCTGTGTTTAAGATAATTTCCCTGCTCCCTAATTATCCCATACCAGGAATGACTTTGGTACAAACCCTTTGAGATGGAATGGGTTGTCTAACCGACAAATTGTCTGAAGTTTTAATTTAAATGCTCAAACGAGTGCTTAATGAGCTGTTGCCTTGTTAAACTGGGATCAACGGTACGTTGGTTTATGTATTTTAAAGACATATAATTTTAAACTCACTCAGCATCGGGCTTAGGATTTGTAAGCCAATTCAACAGATGACACAGGAAAACAGTTGTGTTCAAACATTGACTGGTTTGAAAGAATTGTTGGCTTACCAGCAGGCCAAGTCATGCTGTTAAACTAATTCTCTTTCAACTTTAAATTAATATCCATTAGCATATGTGCAATTACATTTTCATTAAATGATGACTATTCAATTATTAGATTGCATAGTCCTACTTGTACTTTTAATGACAAAATACAACCATCTTGCTCTTTATAGGACAGAAATACTTTTTATTAGAAGTACAAACTTCTAATAAAAATGATTTGTTGGAGGTTAGGCGTGTGTTTGCATAGGTTGTAAACCAAAATAATATTTGACTCACACAGATGACTCACACTGAACAAACACACCAGCATCATGATAACAACTCCTTTCAAAGTGTGGATGTTGTGGATGTGGATGTTGAATTGTAATGCCCTTTTGAAATGAGAAGGTGTTATTGTTAAATACAAAATAATTACAAAAATGTCAAAAGATGATCAAAGCACCTTTATAGGAGCCCACAACTGTCACATCTTAAGCCATTATTCATTACTGCAATCAGGTGGAGCATATAGAGCAGGCCTACTACAAACATCCATGCACAAAACCAATTAAATTGCAGACGGATTGAAATGTTGTTTATTGACAACATAGGCCTACCTTAAAGACCTCGGAGAAGAATCCCGATCCGATCTTCTCGCAAAAGAAGTCATCGATCCGGGCCAAACTAGAGACGGCACTCCGGAGGGCTCGGTAGGAGGACGGACGGATCCGGTTGGGAGCGTGGATGCAGTGGACCGCGGGCTCCTCGGGGTCACCGTCCACGGTGTCCGGCCCGCGGACACAGCAGTCCTCGCCGCCACCATCATAGTCCATCGTAGCGTTTGCTCACCGCCAGGCTATTATATGCCCTTCTTTATGTAAACGTTTGATTGAGAACTAGTCAAACCTGCACTATGTACGTGTTCCAATTAGCAGGCTCTAGTGGCTTGAGTTATAGCTACAGTTATAGCTAATTGTGATATTAATTGTATAATTGATTTTCCCACGGTGGAGGGCAGAGCAGAAATGGACCAGAATAAAACGATTTATAGAGAAGGATTCCCTGGGTGGATTGACTCATGTATGGACGCGTTTTATTCTTGAAAAACGTTCTAGTTTAGATTAGATTCAACACAACCGTGTTGCAAAAACTGAGATATTTTCAGAAACAATGTTGCACACAAGCTCCACAGCCAGGTGGCTCAAGGGACACAGAGGGGTCAGAGCCGATAGACCACGCAGCTGACACCTGGTCGCTTCTGCGTCAATTCAAAAAGACGCACAGGTAGGCCTGTTCTCGTTGGATGTTGCATTTTTCTTTTTTTGTCGCTTTGGTTTTCTCCTGTGAAGACAGTCTGTCCGTCGTGGCACAGGTATCCCTTTTTTCTTTATCGTAGTTTCACGTTCTGAAATTCAGGAGAAAAAACATATAACATATAACATATAACTGCAAATCGAATTGCAACTGTAGGCATACTACGTGTTTTCAACTGCACGTTGACATGCCCTACCAGTGCGCACTTTGTAAACCACATTAATCTCATTATCTACTTTACAGACTTGCTTAATGTAAAAGTGATTATTTTCAAACAAACATAATTTACTATTTGTTTCTTTCTTGTTTGTTCATGCAGTAGTATGTATAGCACCGTGCAGTGCGATAAACCATCACCTCCATAGAGTAAATAGGTCGCATAGGTCTGGTACGATGGGCTACACTCGACTGTGTGGCTTAGAAAATAGGCCGTTAAGCCCAATGTGTAGACTATTTACATTTTAGTTTTCAACACAGGCACATTTGGGCAGGTTTGCCGAGAACATAATACATACATTTCGCTGTTCGTTGTGAGAAAAATCCCTTCCAGTGCGGAGCTGGGATGACAGCTATAGTGGCAGAGATTCGACGTCTTACCTCTTTCTGCACACCGATCTGCACTAAAATAACGCCGTGGTCCACATATTTTGGGTGACAAGGCGGGTGTATTTGTACGCGACAGTGCGGAGATCTCCGTGCTCGTTGTAATCCCACAGTAGGAATTGATAGTGGTCCAGATCCCCTGCTCCGCGGACAGCTCAGCGAGAGGGCGACCATAATGAAACGGCCCCGGTGCGCTCGGCCCAGCTCGCCTCTGATTGGTTGGAATTAAAAAAAGGGTCGAGTGGGCCAGTCAACACGGACAGTGACGTCACACACGTCATTGGCGTTAGTAGCTGATCCTAAACCAGTTCCCACTGTTGACGTTATGATTCTTGGCCATGGTTTAGTTGATAACAAAAACCGTACCACGATCTGACTCCTGGTTGTGAGAGCGGCGTCAGCTTCACTGACATGTTGCAGGTTGCACGTTGCAGAGAATGACGCTGGAAGCATGGCTGGACCCGAGCAGTCTGCGTTGATTTAAAGAGGAAGAGCGTTTAAAAGCTGTAGGCTAACAGAAATATAATCCAACATCTTCAAACGTGTTGCTGTTTTGTCAAGGACTAAGACAACAAGCTTCCGTGTAATATGTATAATATCATATACAGTTTTCTCCAATCTTAAAACATAAGCCCAATTGTATTTTTGTGTTTAGATTTCTACTTTTATATTCTATTTATTTATATCTCGAGAAGATACATCTAAATCGAGATCGCTATGCAGGGCCATATGGCTCTCATTGTGGGACCACTGGTCTACATGCATCCAACTTTTTAAGAATTTAAATCAGTCGGGATCATAGTAGTATCATACTCTTTGCAATGATTGTATGGTTGGGTATGTTCAAATGGAAAAAGTTCTAGATATATTGGTGTTTATTATTTTTATTAAACCCGAGCAATGATTCCAACTCATTGTGGGTGGCATCACATGTCCCAGGCGACAGGTGGCGGTGTAATACAGCGCTGCTGTAACTCAGCTCCGGCAGCACGCGAAAAAGAAAACGACGTCACATACGGAATATTGTTATTGTGTGCTTTGTTTTGATGAAACAGAGAGAGAGTATCGTGAGTTAAACAACATTTAACAATTTAACAGTGGACTTTCATTTCAATAAACTCTTTGTGTTCGTAGTGACCGGCCAATGATCGATTGATACACTTGACCGATGTGCTTTTATCCCGATTTGACGCGCAGACTTGATCAGACGCGTTTTCCCACATGAATGGGAAACGAATCTCCGCACTACACCTGGATGACTTGATCGTCCACGTTTTTGCACAGGGGTTTTTATTTTTGGGAATATTTAGTTTAGCCAGCCAGATTATGCATCCAGTAAATTCAGTACATGCCTACATTGTATAGCCTATAGTTATATAGTTATACAAACGAGGACGAGCAATACACTATTCATTAAAAGCACTGCCAGTAATTGAAATTCCTATGTGCTTGGTAGGCTTTAACCTACCTTTGCTTTGGCTATTATTTTTGGGTAGACCGTGTCTCATTGTTTGACATCCTTTCCATAACCCTCACATTTTTGATCACATCCGAAGTCTAAGTGCACTTTAATCTCATATTTCATCGTTCAGGTCCTCAATGACCATGACAACGAAGCGCCGCCTGATCACAGACTCCTTCAAGGTGGTCAAGAAAGCACGACGACAGGTCAAACAAGAGAAGCGACCGCCATCTCCTCCACAGACTGGTAGGTGACTACACTGAGTGTGTGTACTGTAGAAGACATGAGTCGAGACAAGTTTACCGGTCCCTAATGATTTATTAAGTGGCATAATTGTAGTAGTTGCACAGTAATAGCCCAATAGCCTCCTGCTATGGACGTGCGTCTCTCCTTTGAAGCACGATTCGATACACATCTCGATACACGGCCTTGGCATACGATCCAGCAACGATACTTTTAGTTTGAAACTATTTGGTGCGAGTACTTTGAATAAGACATTTGAATAACAATTTTCAGTTACCACAATAGTAAGAGTGCTGATTTTGAATAACACATTAGATGTAAATTCATTTTAAAAAAGGTATACTAAATACATTAAATTCAGCTATGAAAAAATAGCACTCAACATTTGCTGGTTATATTTGGTAAGTAAGCCTACTGACTGATTACAATTCAAGCCACAAAATTTAAAAAAAGACAGAAAACATGAAATAGTTAACTGAAGAACATTATACTTCAACTTATGGAAATTATATGTACAAAACACACAGCTCACAATGTAATTCTGCATATTTAAAGTATTCACTAATAATCCCCCCCTCCCCAAGGGGAACAATGGATTCGGTGATATGCCTTGAAACTGAAATAAGGAAGTCCCAGGTGAATAAAGAGTTGCAGCAGTTTTCTTTGATATTGAGAAGGCCTACGATATGATGTGGAGAGAAGGGTTGTTAATCAAACATGATGAGCTTGGTGTTGGAGGAAGAATGTTCAATTGGGTAAAAGATGTTCTTGTTTGAAGACAGATTCAAGTGAGGGTACGTAAGAGTATGTCAGAAAAATACCATGTTGAGAATGACACACACCAGGGGAGTGTGATAAGTCTATTGTTATGTCAATGAAATATTCCAGCACTGCACAAATGAAAAGACCTCAATTCAGTTCAGTTTTCAATGCTTTATTCAAACAATCCAAGCAATTCACGTGCGTGAGTGAGTGCGTTTGTGTGTGTATGTGCGTGTCAGGGTCCCACAGTTCAATCCCCAAAGTCCGTTTCGTTTCCCCCCACAACCACAAACAGGTCAGTCCCAATCCAGTCCAAAACTCAAAATTGCGCTCCGGGTTTTATCCACAAAACCAAACAAATCAGGAAATCAAAGTTTAGATAACGGCGTCTGCACGCAGTTCAGTTGAAATAAATATTCACAATATATACGCCGTACTCACGGTACCGTCGCCCGGTCAAGTCAGTGAGTTCGGCAAGTTTACGCCATCGGTCTTATCTTCAGTCAAGGGAAATCCACTCCCCACCGGTGGTCCTCCTGACGCAAGAGCCCCTCAAGACGGCTTCCCGCGAGCTGCCGCGGGGAAAGCTGGCGTCGCTCTCCTCCGCTGACCGGCACGCACCGGCGGCTCCCAGACACAGTGAACCGCTTCCCGGAGGTTGGTTTCACACTGCGCTGGTGTCTTGGGGGAGTTGTGATTGGGTTACTTGGAAGAGTGTGGATGTTAACTGTGAGAAGAGTGTGGATGTTAACTGTGAGAAGAGTGTGGATGTTGACTGTGAGAAGAAACATGAATGAACTCTTTGAACATGTGGGCGGTGATGTCATTCTGACAGCTGGTCGCTACAACGTTGCTAATAGAGGTTGTGTTTCATTTGAACGTGTCCCATTTAATGCCCACTGTTTGGGCTTGAGCCCCGAATATTTTTGTGTCAGTTTCGCTGAGCCGTGGGGACTCGCCCGGGACGCCCGGTGTGGATATGCGCACAAGGGAGGCTGAGCAGTGAGA
Organism: Mora moro; assembly: GCA_900303205.1. Classification (NCBI taxonomy): domain Eukaryota; kingdom Metazoa; phylum Chordata; class Actinopteri; order Gadiformes; family Moridae; genus Mora; species Mora moro. Next base: position 6,524 of record OMNR01044176.1, read on the forward strand.
GCAGCAGGCGGCCCCTTCAGTCTGAAGAGAAAGTAGCGGTGATGACGTCAGCAGTGCTGCGGGTTTAACCCGCAGTCATCCTGACTCTGACTGATACGGGCCGCGGTCACGCCACGAACGTCTGTTACCGCGGTTACTGTTGCGCGTTAGTTAGCGATTGGTAGGCTATAGCCCACCTACAGTCTATGGTTAGTACAGAGACACAATGACCATAAGAGGCTTTAAAAGAGATAAGGCCAGCTCTGTACACAACGCACACAGTGTTGTTAGGAATTAAAACATACATCATATTAGCTCATAGCTAGAAATGCCCTAGCTGGCTGTAATAACAAGCACATTAAACTTACATAGCCATAAAAAACGCAAGTCACTGACTGTAGGCCTAATCGTGTGTGTGTGTGTGTGTGTGTGTGTGTGTGTGTGTGTGTGTTTTATATCATTTCCTGGCTGCCTGCACATAGTGCGAGGCGGTTGTTATGCAACGTATATTGTTGTTTTTTCACCACATTCTAGCGGTATATTGATTTCATTCTTTGGCCATTTTATTTACATTCATTTGTATGTTGCCATGTATTGTGTGACCACTGAAAAAACTGTCCAGGGTCAGTAGGATGACTTGTACTTGTACTGCTTGTACTAGGCTTGCATTGTTAGGTGGAGGTGTGTTGCGTGGCATGGCGAGGATGTTGCTCCACTTTCTCCGGTCTGCAAGTTTCGGTTGCCAATAGCTCTGAAGATAGGTTTCATACTTGTGGCCAATTTCGGCCACAATCTCTCTTGTGTCAAGACCCGCATCCGATAGTTTCTGAATCGTGGTGCTGCAGAGGCAGTGGTTAGTGTATTTGGGCTGCGTTAGTGTATATGGCTCTCGAGTTGTACCTAACACAGCAAATTTTTTAGTAGACCAAGATACCTGCTCGCCTTTACTGTTTCTGACGGTGGCAGATCTCTTTTAACAATGTCTGAAAGTCTATAACTACACCTTTATCCTTACCTGTCTTTGAAGCATTTATTTGCCAATTTTGTTTGCTTCACGGTGTGTTCTGTTAATTTAGTTTATTTCCAGTTTGTCGGCCTCCTCTTTACATAGCTCTGTATCTGCATATTATTTAGCAGGTGGATTTCTTTCTGGAGATAGGCAGTGTTCAAGCCTCATCAGGCCGTCCCGGAGGTCGAAGTTAAATGTTTCCATTTTGTTAGCTAGCTATCATAGTTTGTTAGGCTAACGTTTTTTTTCTCAGACATGGAGTGATAGTGAATTGTGCAAAGGAATTAGACATCATAGCCATGCTATATGGTTAATTAATGGCCATGAACTAATCAGATTGCTTGATTTGAGCTACCTGTTTTACACATTTCAGCGAATCACTTTATTTCACCAACATTGTTCTTGTGAAAACGTTAACGTTATGCTTAAAGGAAATTATTAAGAAAGCACGTATTCCTATGTGACCAGCACAACTGCAAAACAATCGCTGTCTGCAGCCAGGGAATGCCAAAGAAGCTACAAATGTAAACAATGTGCCTTTTTACATCACAACATTATGGTTGCTTATATTTGTTCTAAAATCAAATTTGGCTCTTACAGAGGCTGGCACAGTCAACTCGAAACAGATATTCTCACAGTGCATTTCACTCACTAATAGCTGACGGGTGGCTAGACCATTTCTAACAAATTACACTCAAATAATAGCTTTTAATAAAATAATCACCTTTAAGATAGACATTTCCAAAGCAAATGGGACTCAGACCACGCCCCTACAATCCTGAGTACTTCCAAGATTGAGTTTATTAGCTGACTTTGAGTTGTATATTAATATACTTTTTGAAATGTTTATGAAAGCATGAAAATACTCTGTCCATTACTTTAATAATATGGTTGTTTTTTGTTCAATCAGAGGCTGAGACCAACACTGTGACAGAGAGAGAGAAGGAGCTGCAGGAACTGAAGCAGTTTGATCTGGACTGGAAATATGGGCCATGTACAGGTAAGGCATGTTGCACTCATGCTTACTGTTCTATGATCTGGACGGACCAAAAGGAAATACCATGGTGTGGGAAAATGGGAAAAAAATGCCTTCAACTTTGCCATAGGTTTCTTTGTCTAAACATGTAATTTACCAAGCAATGCTCCCATATCTCTCCTTCAACCCATCCATCATGACAGAAGTCCCTATGGCTACTAGGCAATATGCAGTAATCATATGTGCCATTGGGCTTTTACCTAAAGCATCTTACAATACCATGACTGCATACAGTCTTAGCATAGGCCCCAGTGGGACTCGAACCCCTGGCAGTGTTAATGCCCCACTGGACATGCTATATGTAATATTGTATATTATAATGGTTTTCCAAATATTGTCATTTTTTTACCCATCCATAACACATATAACATTGTAATATAATAATAATAATAATAATAATAATAATAATAATAATAATAATAATAATAATAATAATAGTTGTATTATTAATGACCTATTGATGCAGTAGAAAAGAAACCTGTTGATGACAGCACTCTCCCATCCATCCATTACATTACAGAGAGCTTGTGCATTACATGACATGTAATTAAACATTTTAAATATTGAATTACGTGTCACTGTATAATTGCACAGGTTTCATGGGTCGTCATGGCTTTGCTTTACATTTTACTTTCTACCTTTTAAAGAACCTAGGTCAGTAAACATTTTGTTTATTGCTGAGTTGTTTATTTTGTTCTATTCTCACTTACTTTTTTATCATTCGACTGTTGTGTTTTTGATTTGCTGTCATGTCTTAATGAATATGTTATCTATCTATCATCTGTCTATCATCTATCTATCTGTCTATATATCTATCTATCTGTATATCATCTATCTATCTATCTATCTATCTATCTATCGGTCTATAATGTATGTATCTATCTGTCTATCTATCTATCTATCTATCTATCTATCTATCTATCTATCTATCTATCTATCTGTCTATCTATTGGTCTATAATCTATCTATCATCTATCTAGAAAGCCACTATAACAAGTATAAATCTACCCATCCCCAACCCTTGTGTCATTCCCCAGGTATCAGTAGGCTCCAGAGATGGGAGCGGGCACAGCTCCATGGGCTGAACCCACCTAAGGAGATCAGGGAGCTGCTGATGCGCACAAACAACGATCCCCAGTTCACCCAGAGGTGAACACAGCACACACTCAAGTACATAGACACACATGGACACAAAGTCCCAGGAGGAACCAACTGAAAATATAAACATACACACGACACTTGCTGATGATGTTATCTTTAGCATTGTGAAATGTCAACATCTAGTTACAATATATTGTTTTTACAGTATATTATATTCATACACACTACACGTATCGAGTGGATACATGAATGGATTGCGCTGGTTTGTCAGAAATGTCTTTATGTTAGTCTTTATCTTTCAGCCTATGGAATGACTATCCCTTGTGAGGAAGATGGAACAAGAACACGAAAATCACTGAAGAAGAATGTCCAAAGTTCACTTGTATTTATATGTGTGTTCTTTAGTTTTGGTTCATAACACTATTACCGTGCTTCCACTTGGAGGCAATACCATTGTGTGTGTGTGTGTGTGTGTGTGTCTGTGTGGGGTGTGGGGGTGTGCGTGTGTGCATGTGTGCGTGCGCATGTCTGTCTTACATTGTGGCATTGCCTTTACCATGGACGAAACAGACAGTAAAGATCTGCTTCAACTCTAGTAGTGGTGACCTAATGACTTATACATTTCCAAAAATAAAAAATAAACAATATCATGCCAATTGTGTCACTCAATGCCCCGAACACGCACACTCCTTGCCTACACTCTTATTAATATATTAATTTCACACATCTTGCTCATGTTTCGTAGCCAAGTCTGCATCTGATATATCCTCATTGCATTTCCTCAGGGCGGCATTGTAGGGGCATTGGACGTCTGAGTCAAACGTTGTTCTATCTGGTAATACAATTTTGTATATAGTCGGCTTATATCCAGTATAAAGCATTCAATCGCGCTGTTTCTTTATTTGAACTATTTATTTTAAAAAAAAAATTAAAAAAATTCAAAACGACAGTTGGGAGTCATCGGGCGTCATAGATCCATGGCGTCTGAATATATTAATAATGTCCTGATTACGTCTGTACACCACCCCGCGTCAACTCCCGCAATAATGTGTCTTTATTTGTTTGCTGCGCTGCCGATCATTTACGACGGGACGCCGATTGGCTCCTCGATATGTCAGTCGGGACCGACTGCGCGTCCACCGTAGACGCACAATGCAGCGATTGGTGAAGAGCCGTCCTTAGGGGCGGGGTCGTCCACGGACAACCCCCTAGCAGGTGGGATTATGGAAAATGCTCCAATCCGATTGGCGGGTTAGTGCCGTCAATCGTATTCCCACGTTTCTCATTGGCTCACCTCCGCTGACATGTCCGAGGCAAGCCGAACACCGTTAATCACTTCCATTCCGTGGCCTGTTCATACTGACCTATTCAACGGGGTTTTGTTTTTTCGTTTACATTAGGAATAATTTATACGGACCGCAGTCAATCGCTCTCGTAACACCTGCAGTGAACGCAAAGGACACTCGCCTCAACCGCAAGCCGTACCATTTTAACCGGCGACATTTGGAGTCATTGGAAGATCGGATGCAGTTTCTATGACAATATCGACCTTTAGACGAGGAGCCCCCGGTGGTGATGTGCTGTCCGCCCTGAAATGATATAGGCCATTTATCACTCGGTGTTTGTGTGTGTGTGTGTGTGTGTGTGCGTGTGTGTGTGTGTGTGTGTGACATACTCGTCGGGACAATCACGGCGACCCCCCCCATGGTGCTCTGATCGTTGTGATTCACAGTTAGCTAGACAGTAGATCCCGTCTGCGGCGGAACGGACGCAGGCTCACCACCCATCGCATCGGTAAGCAAAGCTCCCCCCCCCGGGGGGGATGGCGACCTGTTCAGTCCAGGGATTACATACATGTACTCCCCTCTTAACGATGTGCCCTTTGCTGCCCTTTTTTTAGCGTGAGGCTGGCCTCGTTATAAGTGTGTGTGTGTGTGTGTGTGATTCGGACGCATCAGTGTGTAAGTGCCACTTGTCAAGTGTGTTGTGTCTGGCCTTCGTCGGTCTGCATCATAGACTGTATGAAACAGTTTCTGCGCGTATCGCCCTAACCCGTCTGTTTCGACCACACTGCAAGCGTTTCCTTCCTTTTTTTTGGTCAGCAATTTGACAATCATTTACTTGACTGTGTGTGTGTGTGTGTGTGTGTGTGGGGGGGGGGCTCTTTGGGGGGGTGGTTGTGTGTGTGTGTGTGTGGGGGTGTGTGTGTGTGTGTGGGTGGGTGGTTTTGTGTGTGTGTGTGTGTGTGTGTGTGTGTGTGTGAAGGGTGTGTGTGTGCAGTGTG
>OMNR01044177.1:0-11512 GCA_900303205.1 Mora moro
AGTCCAAAAATGTTATTCATGTTAAACTTAAAGCTTTCTTTCAATTAACTGTTAACTTAATCTTGCTTCTGTAGGTTACAACAGTTGTCAGCCAACAGCAGCAACATAGTGAGTCAATATTTTGTGTTCATTAAAGGATAGTTTGTGTTGCCAACATTCCTAATGAACTTTTATGAGCATTGTCACCTTTGTTCATCAGCCCGTTGTGACGTAACAATGAGGCAGATTTCATTACATATTCTACTAGCATATGCCAAAGGATGTGTTTATTTCCTCTGACTGTCGCTTAATACAGTTGTTTAAAGGAAATAGGATCTATCTAGGCTTTATCTCCCTTTAACAAAGACCTACTTTGTTTGCAATGCCATTCAATGCCAAATGCAACATTCAAACATTCTCTCCTCACCCCTTACCGATTGCATGCTTGTTTTTAAACTTTTACATTTCTATATGCATGTTCAATAGCAAACCAAAGACGACAAATCCCTTCCCCTCCTCTTTTTCCCCCCAGAAGCCTCTAGGACAGACGGGTCTGTGAACGCGAGTGAAGCAAAGCCGGATGCTGCACTGCCTGGCATACGCTCGAACGTCAGTTGACCGACCTCAACACTTCCTACTGCATCAGCATTTGTCCTCCAGAAACAGGTTTGTGATGGGGCCCATCTATGTACTTACTATGTATAGGTTTGCTTGAGGTTTTCCACAAGGGACACTATAACACTTGCTAATCCAAATGGCCGATTCCTTTTCATGTGATATTGGATCCAGTCAAAGATTCTATCCCCAGATAATTTCTTTCAGGCTTATGAACACAAGGATTACCTGCCTCAGATATGAAATCGTGCTAGTTTCGATTTCACGTTCTTTGTGTTGGTTCTATAATTCAAAGAATGCTTTGACCAAGAATGCTTTGACTACAACTTTTTGCAATAGATAAAGAAAAAAAACAATGCATTTCAGAAATGGGAAGGCTAAGTACATTTGAGTGGCACAGAATTCAATCCAGTCTGGTTTCATGTAATGTTGATGCTGTTCACATAACACTGTTATAGCTTAGTTTTAGCTTAGTTTTAAATTAATCTCTTTTTGGGGCTGTGAAGACTATGTTGAAAATATGTTATATACTTACACACTTATCTTTATGATTTTATTTTATTTTTTCAGTGGCCCCCAACTCTACAGAAGATGAAAAATAAAGTCTACACAAAGTTGAAGATCCTGCAGCACCTGCAGGGTGTTCCATAGGCGCCGGCCGCTGGCTAAATAGCCGACTACTCAGTCCTCTTTGGCCGGCTACTTTAATATATATTAATCTTCTATAAAACTTATACTTTGCCTCCTATCGATTTGTGGTCTATTTAGTCCGTTATCATAACGTGCCAACTGATTGTACATTATGACAGACGTGACGTCTTTATTCGAAGTTAACTGTACAGCGTGGTCTCGCGTCATTTTCTTTTCCATACCATCGTTTCGAAGCGAGCGCTCTGTAGATGTGGTTGAAGTGTAGACTGTGTAAAATAACGTTGAAGACACAACAAGTAGGGGTAAAAGTAATCCTATAGTGGTAGGTCCAGAGTTGCATTTGTGGTGTTTTCATTGTCAAGCTTTTCTTAAACACACAAAAAAATACATTGGCAACATTTCTAATAACCGTAGAATCCTTTAGCTGGCTCCGTTTTACATCTGGCTGGCTACTAAAAAAAATTGGGGAACACAGGTCTGTCTTTAGTAGAGCCGGATAAGAAAGGCCAGGTTCGCTTCTTCACGTGTGATGGCTAAATGCATTTTTAGGGACCATTTCAAACATGGGTGAATTTCACCAACAACATGGTGTAACTACATTTTCTGAAGAAAATGCATGTGGCAAAAATATTCGGCATGTCAAAATAGTGGTGTCGGAATAATCGGAAAAATTAGTTCCCGGAATTCACGTCAACGCCCAACAACTTGGGAAGTCGGCGAAAATGTTGGTACAGGAATTGTGATACGTGTTGTCATGTATTGCATATACATCATATCACATGTAATTTGTAAGGTAAGCCATATGCTAATTGGTTCTAACCGTTAGTTGCTGTCAACATACAGTGACCTAGATTAGTTAGAAAAGTTAGTTAGGCTGTTTAGGTTTCCATGTGTGCCAAATTTGACAACTTCCAGATGTTCACGTTTGGAGATTTTAGCATTTTGGCACCATTTGTTTGGTGTTGATACCTCAGAAACTCTAGGAGGAGATGGCTCCCGAAAATGAGGCTGAAGAATAAGAAGTGGCTTGCTTTGCAACCACAATAATTAAACAAAGTCCCCAGGTTTGTAAGGACATGGATATAGCATGCTTCTTGGAATTTTGCACTGTTTCAAATTTGTAATAAATTTGGTTGAATCATGTTTTTACAACTGTCATTTTCTGAACAATTACCTACGATCGATCATTATGATATTCATGTATTGCTCTTAAGCCTAGGATGAGTCAACAACAAATTGGACTGGAACGTGTGGAACAACTTACTGATAACGTGCAATGAAATGCATACCGTTTCAGAATGAATGACCAAATCAAAAACAATTGTTTGATTTCTAAAACGTACTACTTGTGGCTTACTACCAATGGCTTAATTGTGCTTATGTTAACAGCAGTTGCAGAACAAATGATTTGGCAGAACATTGCCAAATAAACACCAGTACATAGTGAATTGCATTCATATTTAAAGAATTGTAAAATAACTAATATTTTAGACATTGAGAACAGTCAATCCACAACATGAATCAAGTTAACAATTTGGACTTAGTTACTAAAAAAAAATGTGAGTTGGGCTCTTTCAACATTCATTCTCAAACACATTCTCAACGTCTGACTTCAAAAAGAAATGCTAGATGAGACAGAGTTTCCTGAGCCAGCGTCTTCAGTTATCGGAGATGCCGGTGTGGTGTTTCCTGTTGGGAGTGTTGACCTTGTATTCCTCCCTATCTGCATGGTCTCCACCTGGGGCTCCTGTTTCCTCATTGTGGGCTGTTTCCCTGGCCATTCCGGGGGGCAAATACTCAGTCATTAACCCGTACCCACGTAAAATACATTACACTTGCTCTCTACACTTTGCAACAGCAATGGGCATCTTCATTTTTTTTTGTATGATCTACAATGCAGTGGCATTTGTGATTACGTCTATCATTGTGGCCGAGGTTTAAACTTTTTTTGTTTGACCATTCACGCTGCTGATAAATATTACTGTTGAAAGGTCGCAACCCGGTTGGACCAACTGTATTTTCACAAACTGTGAACACTGTCAATTTAACTTAACTGACCGTCGCCTTGCACACAACCGTCCCTGGGAGTCTGGGAGCTCTGTTGCTAACTGCAGTGCCTCGTCCAGAGTAGAGTGAGCTCTGAAAAGGGGTGCGTATTTATACATCTGTATGGACCGCAGTGCTCAATTAAATATGCATATGACAATACAAAGATCCAGACTAATTGTGTATTGTTCACATCAGATAGTCCATAGGCAGACAGGACTATAACAGGCTTATGTATGTTTCTTGATTTCTGTTTCACTGTATAATGCTTAAAAAAATACAATATCTTCACAATGTATATACTGTATATGTGTGTGTGTGTATAACCACACTACCATAGAAAATTAAAACCACAAATCTAAATTGTCTCATACAGAGGACGGCGCGGTCAACTCTAAACAGATATTTTCAGAGCATTTCACTCACTAATAGCTGACTGATGACATTTCTAACAATTACACTCAAATTATAGCTCTTACATCTTACCTACAGAAGCCTTTAACTATTTTGGTATACATGAAATCATAAAGGGGACGTGTTCGTTTCTGTACAAGGTGGGTATGACATACCTGTCAGTCCTCTCCAGTAAGCTGGGATCTTCCGTGTGTTTACCTCCAACCGGTTGAAGACGGAGGTCACCTGAGGAGTCATCATTCTCAGCTTATAGTGGAAAAACAAACACTGATCAACGCGCCCTCTCACGAGGCCCACCGGACCCGACGTGTGCGTGCTCACCACCCTCGTCAGCACAGGCCTTGTGGGTCGCTTCCTCGTCACGGTTGTCCACCGGGCCCTTCGACCCTTCCTCCCCCTCTGTGCGGATTTCCTCGTCCTCTGGCGCCGACTCTAGGGATAAGGCACGTGTTAATGAACTGGTCGTGGGGGCGGGTGAATCTGTGTGTGTTTTTGTTGAAACATTTGATGTGACGTGACACAAAAAACTTGATAAACTGTCCTAATTTCTCCAAGGTTACTAAAATCACTTTCCAATGGACAATTACAAAATATTCTTTCGCTAACTAAGAGATATATATATAACTAAGAGAAATTCAAATGACTTATTGGTTATTTATTTATAAAGCGATAAATAAATAAATAAATTCATATGGGATCATTACATGTGATCAATGTTTGTGTACTGACCAGTCGCCATCAACCACAGCACTATAAATAGTCCAAATACAAAGGTTCATGTGTCCTGGTCTGGCCAATACCTAAAAAGTAATATTATTGATGTATTTTTTGCCGGAAGTAACGACACTTTGATTCAGGTTGTGTTCTCTGTTCATAACAGTAGCACTGCCACAGGCTCCAGGCGTATTAAGCTGACCGGCGGTGCTTCGGTGCTCCGGTCCCGTATGCTCTGCTTCCTCCACACCTCGTGCCTCCCGACCGCCTCGCTGTCCACGTCCGTCCCCCTCATCCGACTCGGCACGCACCCCTGCTTCTTGGGCACGTCGCGCCTCCGGCATTCTCTCCACCGTTTCCCCTCCTCCTCCTCTGTGCTCTTTCCCGGGACACCGTGCCCTGCCCCCGGAGCCGGCCGGGGTCACGCCGGGGCTCTCGGGGAGGTCACCGGGACGCTCGAGGGAAGGGTCCGCTTTGCAGGATGGAGACTGAATAATGTTTACGGGCACCTGTTTGTTTTGCTGCTTCATAAATGTAAAAGAAAAAGGGGATGGTTTGAAAAAGACGGTTAATAATTAACCAATGAAATCACAGAATATGCCGTTCAACAAGAAAAGTAGCTCTGTGGTTTTGGACTTGTGACTACAGGAGGACTCACGAGGCTGTCTCCTGAAACGTCTGCAGCGGTTGTAAAGCTCTCGGAGCTAAAAGCCACAGAAGTCAATCGGACCCTGGGAGACTCCAGGTCGAGGCTGGTGTTCACCACAGCGCCATTAGGGTTGGATTTCCAATATGCTGTACATAGAATGATATTACACAAACAACAACAACAACAACAACAGAACAAACAGATATACAACTGTTGTAGCCATTAAATATGAATAATAATATTCAGCCCGAAAAACAGTTAGGGCCCGCATGTTTACCCAGGCCACGTGGTGTGCTGTTGCATGGCGGAGGTGGGGTCTGACGGAGCCTGTCCTGGGGCTGGGCTGGGGAGCATGTGATGCTGGACACTTCAGCCAGCTCTGCAAAGTTTGGCAGCCTGTTTACGGACCAGCAGAAATCATTCATCATTATTCAATAAAAATGATTCCGATAATCAGTCACAGAAAAAGGCACCTGTTCATAGGTAGTTGGCCTCTTATGTATTTTGGCATCTTGATCACTGTTCACATAAGAACTATGCTTGACGTAGTAGTGTAAAATGTAATCACGCAAATTATGATTAACATATAACATATAATTCGACAATAGACATGTCTGAGTTCACTTGCGTCAGGCATGTTTGCTCCCATGTTGTATTCTTGAGGTTAGACAGCGCTGGTCCAGCAGAGAGGCCATTGAACGGCGTTTCCTTATCACTCAAAACACATTCTTCCTCTGGAGGCAAGCAATTACAGAGGAGCATTATTGGCCTTTGTTGCTTTGTATTCATATTTAAATATCTGGAACTGGTTCAAATGGAGTATTTGTATTCTTAATCTAAAAGTCTAGTCTTATTTTGTTCCACAGAACCTTCCATGGAAAGTATGAAATATGTCTTTTCCCACAAAACACTGAGTCTGTGTACGATACAGATAATATTAAACAATACAAAGAAGACTAATCAAGGCGATGTCACCCATAGTTTAATCTTTGGCTTGAAATCCATACACCTATTGCTTATTTTCTTTGCGCATCAGTTAGAGCACTAGTTAGAGTACTAGTACTAATACTAGTTAAAGTACTAATTTCTGACCACTGTGCTTGATGTTGTCTAAATGTCCTCCTGGTGTACTACCAATGGCCTCTGGTCTGGACACCACTGCCGGTACATCTCCATCCTCTTCTGAGCCTAGATCCTGGGTCTGATTCAAAAGGGGATTTAGTACACTTAACACACTCGTCCGTACCACACAATACCCCATTCTGTGACATCAGGAAGATTTGATCTTACTTTCATGTGAGCGCAATACAGTTAAATACTCTATTTGTTTGGGACTAAAATGATTCCCTTACTTGACTTTGGGTAGCAGGGTGCATCTCTTCCTCTGGATCGGGGTTACGCAACATAGGGCGTGGCTCCAGTGTAGTGTGGCTTTGGTCTAAATCAGAGTTGGACTCCTCCTCGAAACACAATAAAACATGTCATGGCTAGAGTTGTGAATTTTTCAAGTTGTCAACACTCTAGGTTGGACTTGCTCTCTTTTGTACCTGTGTATAATCATTGTCGTCCCAACCTTTAGATGTCAACCTAAAGGTCTGATTGACTGTTTGGAAATCACCATCCGACTCACTCTCACTGTTGCTATCTGCAATGGACCTCAGTATCAGTTACTCTTGCAAGGGACTTGGATCATTTATCAAACTTCTATTTCATTGTTTATATTTGTTAAAACTGAACCACGTGAACTTGGGGAGGATGAACACACCTTCTATCTTCAAGCCAGACATTTGCAAGACTGCAGTGTTAAACAGTGCAAAACCTATTTTTTTAGAATAGCAGAACTGTCTTTGCTTTCAGATTTTATTCCATTTCGTCTATTTAGAAAACACTTTCATCCAACTGGCTCTGTGGCACAATGACATTGTTGACGAAGAACAACCACAAAACAAAAAAAACTAAAACAGTAAATATGAATATAACTTGAGGATGGTTTATGGACTTACCAGCCCCTGTGTCTGGGGCCTGGGTGTCCATCTGCTGTAGAGCTGGCTGGATGTCTTCCAGAGAGTCTGGTGATGCGCAGGACCTAGAATACAAGTACACTTACTCTGCTGTAGACATTCCAGATGGGAACCTGCTGATGGGCATCGACTTTTGCTGTAATAGCACTGGTAGTTGGCTCAAGTGAGTCTGTCCTCTCAACCACCGCTGACTGGCATTGTGTTTGTACAGAATATGCCAAATGTTGCTTGAAAACATCGTCTCCGATGGTGCCAGGGAACATGCCAAGCCTTTCGTTTGTTTTGTGTACTATATTACTTTAAAAGGTGTGCAGTTTCTCATCACTCCCTGTTTCAATGACAGGCTGCAAGTACGGTGCCAACAGCACGCTGCCATCTACTAACCAAACAGTGTGCCCACCTATTCCAGGCTTCCACAACACAAGCAGAGATGAAGAAACAAGACCTTCTCAATAGTCAGTGACTGCTACAGATTACAGAGTTTAACGGATTATGAGTAATAACATGGAGTATGAAAACATATTCTTACCTCTATCAGAAACTTACCTCTCTATGAGTTCATGTCTAGCTTGCGTTCCAGGGAGATGCTGACGGTGGGTCTCTTTCTCTCTGGAATTTATACCTCGAACTTCCTAGAAGTATTATGAACAACGGTAGAAATACCTTAGTCACTACAGCCATTTTTGAGTTAAGAAGATTGGTCAAAGGTGACATGAAATTAGATATCGATATATAAAAAGCTAATGAAACGGATATTGGATATGAGTTCGAGTGGTCTAGTTGGAGTGATTCGGTTTCTTCAATAAGTCTTTGTATACATTCTCCTTGCACCTAGAAACAGCTCCCTTCCTCTCCCCCCCCCCAAAGATATAATGTTCGTCAGTATTTGTGCGGTCACTGCAGCCAAGAAACTTGATACGGCAGCCATGCCTTATGACCTCCGTTCCAGTCCAGCCACGGTCAATCCCTCCACTGCTTAATTGTGTAAATCCCTTTAGTTGCCTATGCCTTCCTTCTCCAGACATGCCCACGTCCTCCCATCTAAATTCACAGTTGATTGCTAATTGCCAAGTAGTCACATAATGATAATATACAGTATTATGTAATGTGTGTTTCGTATGAGTATTGTGATTAACGTTGGATTAGCCAAGGCCAAGACCGTCTTCAACTAACAGTTACTTACCTGCTTTGTTCTTGGATGAATATCGAGTAATCTCTTCTGAATCAAGCTGCTATTTCTATTGGTCTGCACAGAAGGGGCTTCAATAGTCCTACGTGCCTGACAATCATTCTTCACAAATGGAAAAGGAGCAATCCCCAAGGCCAGCTCTTCTCTCTCTCTCTCCCGACTTTGCGGTTTCTCTCCGTCGTTTAATTGGCTTTCCGGTTCCTCCGCTAAAGGATGAGGCGGCAGACGGTACCGCGGTGAAGGTGGACCAACAGCGGCCCGACACTTGGGAGGATTTGCGGGGGCGGCTTCTCCAAAGTCCACTTCGTCGTTGCCTTCCCTGTTTTGGAGATAGCCTTCCACGGCATCTAGACTGGCGTCGCCCTGCTGCTGCAGCACCTGGGCCACTTTAAGATTAAGCACAATTGAACTGATCTGCTCTTGTCTCACTTTGGACAACCGGAGGCCACCGGTCGGAACATCCATCTCCCTGGCCACTTCCACCTCTGGCTCGAGACAGTCCACAACACTATGCATGTCTATCGAACCTTCGCGGTGTGCAGACGGTGCGGTGGGGTAGACACACCGTTCGTCCAAAGGTAGCGCGCCTTGGACAGAAATGACGGGATGGAGCATGGACATGGAGATCAGAGGGCTTTCTCCATCCTCACCTTCCTCCGTCACCTGCTCAATGAGCTTTACTTCCCTCTCCTCTTCTGACTCGATCCCTCCGTGCTGAGTTGGTTGCTGCCTGGCTCGTTTGCTGGTCAGTTTGGGATCGACCTTGTCACCCGAGTGAGTCATTTCATCCACCATCTGCCAGAACTTTGTGTGAGGGGCAGCTAGAAGAAAGAGGAGAAATGTAACGCGTATCAAGAGCATGCTGCTGCCACGGTGCTTTGAATAACATGTATTACATGTTCCTGAATACAGAAATGAACACAGTTGCCAATCATTTACTCTTATTTTAGGCCATAGAGATGTGGAGAACGGGGAGTTTCATGAAAGTTCAACATTTGTAAATCATAACACCCTGAAGCACTATTTGGGAACCGCATTGACACATTGGGGGTATTCTATTATTTGTTTTACTTGATTTTAATCTAAGGCAAAAATGGTCTAACCCTATACTGGAGAACTACAGCCTAGATCACCATGGAATCTCATGTCACACACCTCTTAAGCTCTATTTAAGGCTCTAGTGTAGTCAAATAATATGAACATGCATCAAATTGCGTTACAAAACAATGTTAATAAAGTGTATTCATCTTTGTAAAGTTCAATTTTTGGTTCAATTTTTCCGAAAACCAAAAAGCAGGCACCGCAGCCGTAATGCTAGGCCCCTTCGGCACGGCATGCATGGTGCAGGGTTACACCTGTTCACATGGACACTGGTTACCAGCGTGAGCCGTGCCTGACCCATCCTGCAAGGGGTGTGCAGCGGTAGCAGTAATGCACCATTACAGGTACTTTAGCCTGCATTGTAACCCTGGTTGTGTGACTACTTCTGTAAGCTTTTTCCCCTGACATCAAGAGGTTAAATTAGAGTCTTACCTGTTGTTGTGTTTTCACATTCTCCCGAGAAGCTGAACTTCCCATCCGGCTGCAGACTCTATGAAACATATAAACAAGATAACATGGTACTGTATTACTCCCATAATTTATTAATGGTCATTTATTCATTTGAACATTTTTCAATCATTCTAAATTGTTAATATTATATGTTGGTCTATAGCTTCAAAAACCTAAAAAAAAAAACTTCAAAAAAGACAATTGTGTAAGCTGATATACTTTTTTGTCTTGTTTGACTCCAACTTTTATGGGCATAATAGTCACAGCAATACTTTTGGTAGTCAGTGTGTTGATGCTCAATGCTCGTTCAACCGTGATTTCTCACTTCTACTTCCGTCCCCAAAAGGAAACCAACACCCAAGTTGAGGTCAGATATTGTCGCCTCCTCCTCCTCCCTAGACGTGTAGTGTAGTGAGTTCACAGGTGATAACTACACCTAACCATTTCCATTTCCAAGTTCTTACGAACAGATAATAATTCACCCACAGATGTTATTGGCGCGTTGCCATCACCAACAACCAATACAACCTGACAAAGTGGCACAATGGACGACCAAATATATATATATAAAGAAAAGTGTTCCCATTTCCTCCTTTATTGATTTATTGCCCTCCTTTACAAAGCTGAGAAACACAGAACTGCATCTAACACCATTTTAACATAACCGCCTGTAATCGTGAAACAAGCTCTGGTCCGAAAAACGTTAACGGTAATATTTCATTTTGGGTGATGGGATTGAGGGTGATCTGGGCCTTTAATAATGAATCAACGTGAAGCTCGACTTGGAAAATCACAAAAACCAAGAAGTGAGAAGCGGACCTTGATGTCAGAGCGTAGCGTGTAGCAAAGGTCCTGCACGCTTCTGGTCCGGTCCGGGGCGCGAGGCCGCAGGCCCACACAGATGAGCGCATAGTAAGGCTCTGGGACGCGGCTGTCCGCTTGCAGGGCCTGACCCGCCTCCACAACCTGATGGATCCAGTGGCGGTCCACGGCTCCCCAAGGCACCATGTCTACAAGGACAGCGTTCAAATTAACATTCATTTCTCATCCATTAGTGGGTGAATAACTCTAACCCTAACCCTAACCCCTAACCCGCTAATGGAGAAGAACGCATAGCATAATCTATGCGTATTGGAGTGAGTTATGTGTTATGAGCTGGCTAAAAGGAAAATTGAATAGAAAATAATGAAGGGAAAATCATTTTTGTTTAGACTTTAGATGTATTCTACACATTTACATCTTGAGTTCATCTTCCGACTAGGCAATAAGCCGATCTGAGTGATCAGGAACAACCGTAGACAACCGAGCCGATCTGAGTGAATGGCGACTCGTTCCATTTCCTTCGTGGTATACCTGTATACATTTCCTGAATGACGGCACACAGGCTGTAGAGGTCAGCCTTTTCTGCACACCTTCTCCGTTTGACAACCTCCGGTGCTGCCCAGTTGTACAAGCTGGGGGGCACGTCCAACTGTACTGATGGCTTTACATGGGAACCCTCCCTACACACACACACGCGCACACACACGCGCGCACACACACACACACACACACACACACACACACACGAGTACAAATAGGGTGATGCCCTATTTAAGACTGCTTTCAGTGCTTTACAGTTTGAGTGTGTGTGTGTGTGTGTGTGTAATGTTATTGCCACTACCAGCTACCTATGGACCATAA
>OMNR01044178.1:4885-17554 GCA_900303205.1 Mora moro
GAGAATGTCATCTTCAGGTGGGACACAGTGCCCCAAGACAAATACCTAGACATGGCCATGGCCATAGACATGCTCCAAGACACGCCCATAGACATGCTCCAAGACACGCCCATAGACATGCTCCAAGACACGCCCATAGACATACTCCTAGACACGGCCTTAGACATACTCTTAGACACGCTCATAGACACACCTATGGACATAAGGCTTAGAGACTATTTGGAAAAAAAACAACACCATTTCAAATTAAAATAATGAATAAGAACATTTGTGAGGATTTGGCCCACGTTTGAGGCTGGCTCTTGTCTCTTCAGGATGGTGGACGTGGGAGGTCAGAGGTCAGAGAGGAGGAAGTGGATCCACTGCTTTGAGAACGTCACCTCCATCATCTTCCTGGTGGCGCTCAGCGAGTACGACCAGGTCCTAGCAGAGTGCGACAATGAGGTACGAGTTTGCTTCCTCATTGCCGTTGGCCAAAGAGCCTTAGCGAAGGAGACTTAGCTGAGCTAAAGGTTTGACCGCCATCGCCCGCTCCTGACAACATTTCTGTTGGAGCAAAATCTTTCCATCGTCCAACCAGACGAGGTGACAGGTGGTGGGTTGGCCAGGCGATACAGAGTCGTAGGCTCCAACAAAAATCTGGCAGCGTCAAACATTTTGGCCCATAAGCTTGCTGTGTTATGTCACTGCCAAAAGACCAATAGGAGCATGTAAGAAAGGACGGTAAACTAGGGCACTTGTTTCTTTCGAATACGAACGACAAATGACAAAATGGATTGACACAGGTTGCAGCCTCCGTCAACAAAATCGCTTAACGTGACTCGATTCGATTCTCACTGTGAGACAAGGCTGACTATTTTGTCATCTCACAGTATGGCGTACGATACAATCGGTCAAAACTCCCCTTTAGCACCCGACGAGATGTTTTGCCTCTGTAACGCCTCTCTTGCCCCTCTCTCAGAACCGTATGGAGGAGAGCAAGGCGTTGTTCAAGACCATCATCACCTACCCCTGGTTCCAGCGTTCCTCTGTCATCCTCTTCCTCAACAAGACCGACATCCTCACCGAGAAGATCCAGTACTCTCATGTCTGCAACTACTTCCCCGAGTTCACAGGTTGGTCTGTGTGCGTGTGCGTGTGCGTGTGCGTGTGCGTGTGCGTGTGCGTGTGCGTGTGCGTGTGCGTGTGTGAGAGAAAGAAAGTAATGATGCAGGAGCTTGCCTATGAAAATCTGGGCTTGGCCATCCACCCTCTAAGGAAAGCTTTTGCTAATAGCATGTGGGGAGACAATGTTAGATTCTGGTGGATGCGTTTGCTTCACTGAATGTCATGTTTTGTAACATTTTTTTTTTTTTTTAAAGGGTCCCAATTTTACCACCAAGAGCGATGTTGAGTTGTCGTTGCAAAATCGACCCGATAGTGATGTCAAATGTGGGCGTGTCCATCCAGATCTGGGTGGACTAGATTTTAAAATAGCAGATCTTCAATTCTGAGAATTTATACATTCTTAATTTCGCATAAACGTCAATCCTATTACTATCCAAAAAAACATTTGCTTTGACAGTGAATTGATTGTTTGGTTTAGTCAAATTTAGTGTAGTTGTTTGCACAGCCAAATTGTTAAAAAGGAAACGGACATTGGTAAACACTGTGCAGGTGAGACAAGTGGCCTGTAGAAGTATCTCACTCATATGGATCGAGAAGCATGGAAATAAAAACCAAAACAAGAATATAATAATCTTTCCTGAACCACAGGACCTCAGCAAGACCTGAGCGCGGCGAAGGACTTCATCCTGAAGATGTACATGGACCAGAACCCCGACAAGGAGAAGACGGTGTACTCCCACTTCACCTGCGCCACCGACACGGAGAACATCCGCTTCGTGTTCGTGGTGGTTAAAGACACCATTCTGAGACACAACCTGAAGGAGTTCAACTTGGTGTGAGAATGACTTGGAGGCAGGCTAGGTTGGGGCCAGACAGAAATTGACAGGAATAAAATAATCACACTCACATTGTTGTTGTCGGAAGTATAGTCTTATAGCATTATAATACGCAATCTCTTCACAAGAATTCTTGTTGATACTGTCGAGACTGGATTTTTTTTTTTTTAAATAGAAGTAATGCATTTCCTTTTTTTTATAGAATCATAACAAAATATGAATCCTTGTAGAGATCGACTGTATGGAGTAAGTAACTTATTTATCATCAGTCTGTGTGGACTAAATATCTATTTAAGTTAAAATAATAAAAACATAGGCCTGCCGTAGTAAGGTTCAAGCCAATAGTGAAGATGGTTTTGAAGTAACTGAATGCACTGTGCTGTATTTTATAATATGCATAAAACATGTTCAATTTATACATATATTGTATAATTTATAAAAATGTATACTCTGTGAAATACTGTGCTTTAAGTCATGAGTGACTTAAAGTGCCTTGTTTAGTGCCTTGTTTATTCGAAGCACAACCATTTTGTTCTGTCCTTCTTAGACGCTACCAAGTTTAGCAGCCAAAGCTACGACTACTCCTGCACCTCTTACGGATATTTATTTTTATTTGGGAGAGTTTGTACGCTTTCCTGTTGTTGTTTTTCTTATAAAGAACTTGAATTATATTCATGATAGTTTTTAATAAACATAGTTGTTGTAAACGCTGCAGTGTCCGTTTTTTTCCCGCAAAAGGTGTAAATAGATGAACAAACCATTAACACCATTAGCATTAACAAACAAAGAAAGTATTTACTTTAAACCCATTTATTCATTTCAAATGACAAAATGATTCATTCAATAAGACGACATTCTACAGTTATGTATTTGTTTCCCTTAAAGTTAAATGACAATAAAGACACATTTAGACTTCAGATTTAGTGACACTAACACCAAAAAACGTAACCAAACTATTAAGCCAGTACATATAGCAGCCAAGGAAGATAATTGCATTAGTTCATCTGAATGCTCTCTAACTGGCACAACAAAAGCATTGTAGAATTGTGGTATAAAACATAAAAATCACAAAATTGCAATATGCAATTCTGTTGGATATGTACACACATTGCATAATCCTAGATAAATATACACAGTTGATAAAATATATAAAAAAATAACATGCATCTGTAAATCACACACAGAACAGTCTTGCAGCGATGTTTGGCAATGGGTGTTTTCTTTTTTAATCAGTAAGACATGTTCCCGTTACGATAATGATAATGTGTGTAAGATGTATTAACATAGCGTTATACTTAAATCACAAGCCTGTGTTCAAGTTGTACGAGCCAAAAATCCACGAATCAATTATTTAAAATTAAGCCGGACCATTCCATTCCAACTTTTCCAATAAACCATAAAAACAATTGTGTTATTTGAGAACCAGCATACGGTCTTCATGGTAAACACACACCGTTCAGTCTAGCAGCAGCAAATGATAAGAAAGACAAAGTTTAGATATTTGAGATTTTGTTTTTGTATAATAGAGACACTTATTAATTAGGACTGCTGTAACATGCATCTATACACAGACTCACTCATTCTCAACAGTGTTACGAACCGGCTCATACCCCAAGTTACTCATTTAAGTAAACTGTAGCATGCTGCAAAGAACAAAGGCACTGACACACACAGATATATAAATATATATATATACGCGTGTGTGTGTTGTACTTAATGGTGACCTTTTCCTTCCTGCGTGGCTGGATGTCAGCCTGTGTGGATAAGTCAGTATTTGGGTAAACCATCCATCGCGTCCTCCAATTTGGTGAGAACCCACTGCAAGCAAATGTGCATTTGAACATTAAACCAAGGAAATGCATGCATTTCACAAGTCATGAGTTCATTACCCAAACACTTTGCATTACTGCTGACTCGGATAACTCTCCCTGCAACACTTCCTATCCATCTACTATGTGTATGGGTGGTGTAGGGTTACCTTGGCGATCTCAGGAGTTCGGAAGTTGATGATCTTCCCGAACTCTTTGGCGTGGAAGACTGACTTGACCCTCTCCTGCAACACAACACAACACAATGGCACCAGGATTAAGACAACATTCAAGAATCACTTTTGGACTTTATATGTATATGAAAACACGTACAAAAACCTGTAACAAAAAATCCCCACAATATTCCTGTTCTCATTCATAACATTCGTTTCAATGTCTCATTATGGGATACGGCCCCTGCGTATTCCTCAGAAGCATTTATCTCATTACGCCAATCCTGATTGGCTGGTGATCGCGACGTCTGCGTCAGGTGGATCCACTTACCCTTAAATAGCTTTCGCTACGATGCAGCACTCATATCTCAACTTGTTGCACAGGCAAGCTCAACTGTCAATAGACCAGAGCTATCATAACATCTCCGTCGCCGGGCGCTAGCTGTCTCAGACTCTTTGGTCTGGAGTCTATGTTTTATGGTAAAGTTTTCTTACGGATTAGCACACCAGCTAATTCACTGGATTAGCACACCAGCTAACTAATGCGGCTGCATTACTCCCCTGTATTGGCCCCAGCTGGGGCTCACAGCTCGAGCTGACCACGGCGGCTTCGCCGATGGAAGATGTCCTTGAGCTGGATTATGTGGAGGATGACGAGGACGTCTCTGAGATCCTCATATCGGAGGACGATATGTTCATCTCTCCCGCTCAGGCTGCCAAGGCCGGTGCTGTGACTGCCCCACGGAGCGAGGATGAGAGCATGCCAGCTCCCCCCCGCTCCCAGCATGGATATGTAGGACGTGTGCAAACGCGATGAATCCAGGCTGAATATTCCCTGGCCTGCAGTAGTAACGGAGACCACCAAGGGAAGAAATTGCCCCAGGCTAAGAGGACGGCAAAACAGCTACTCCCAGCTGTTGGAGGAGGTGTCGGTATCATGGAAAGACCACCCGTTCAGCAGCAACAGCCCGATACAGGGAGCTTCCTCGCTTGAATTTGAGGATATGGAGAAGCTTGGCATACTCCGCTTACCCACCATCGAGCCATTGGTTGCAGCCCACCTCGAACCCCCGGCTGACAACAATGTCTTCCAGGAGCCCCACACTGCCGTCAAAAGCAGATCGTTTCCAGACCAGGAATAGATTACAGTGATTACGGACATTTGCCTCTGCGTGCAGCGCTGTGCGGTCCAAGCCACGGGTAAATCTATGGGAATGATGGTGCTGCAGGAAAGAGCCAAAAATGTTTTGTACCTGATGGAATTTTTGGCACCGCTGTGGCCTCAATGCAGTAGAGATGTGAAGCTAAGAAAAAGGAAGACAAAGCTCTCCAGCTCTGTCTTCCTCGGAGGGCCGAGCCTAAACCTCCACTGGGCCCCACGACAGACCATTGCCCAGGCTGTCTCACGGCCTTCTCAGTAAAAAAAAATCCCAAATGGCCACAACCCCAGCCCACCCCAGTCGCTCCACCTAGGCAGGAGGCGAGGACGAGCTGGCCCAGAAGAGCCCCGGCACGGACGGCAACTCCACCGGGACAACCGGCCCAGACCGCCGGTCAGCAGGCTAGGAAGAAGAAGAGGGGGGCCTGACGGCCTTCCCTCTCCACACCGGTGATGGAGCTGGATGTTCCCTGTTCACCAGCCCCACCTGTTCGGCCCCCCGCAGTGTGCTGCAGGGGGTTTCCCGGCCACCCACTTCCCAGTTGCTGCGTGTGATGCCGGAGCGGCATTGACGCGTCCCAGCCAAGAGGAAAAGAGACTTTGTTGCAGAGACAGCCAGTTCTGTCCCTCCTTTAAGTCACACAAGCACACACTCACATTCTTTAATAATAAAGCGTGTTCCACTGTCGCATCCAGACCTAAGGTCAAGGGTGCAGTTAAAAACAATGAACAAAAAAACAATGAACGATTCAGTGGCTCTCCCGCTCCTGGAGGAGGCTGCATCCTCCCTCAGGACGCTGGGGATGGTTACCGACTCCGTCAGTGCACTTGACACCTTGCGCATGCGCAGTGTCGGTCGGGGGTCACAACTAGGTGGCCTCATAACACAGTTATTAGGGGTACACGGGGCAGACGACGCGATGACGGCCACCACATCTCTCTCCCTCATGAGAGAGAGATGGGCAGCGCTCATAACTTCAGCCTGGGCGCCGAGAACGATATCACAGGGATACAGGCTTCAATTCGCTGTCACTCCCCCTCGCTTCCCGGCCATAGTATATTCCCAGGCTCAGGGAGTCGGCTCGCGTTCTACAAGAGGAAATACAAGCGGAATTTGCCCTATCCTGGATTTACGGGCTCTGAACAAATATGTCAGGAAATACAAATTCAGGATGCTCACTGATGCACCCCTGCTACATTTAGTGTGCCAGGGCGATTGGTTCACGTCTGTCACCTGAAAGACGCATATTTCCACATTCTATTCCACATTCCTATATCTTCCACACAGATAAAATATCTGAGGTTCCCTTTTCGGGGTGTCTGTTACGAGTACAGAGTGCTTCCTTTCGGGCTGTCACTGAGCCCAAGAGTGTTTGTATGGTGTACCGAGGCGGCAATAGCCCCGTTAAGACAGTAGGGTATTGGTCTGGCTACATATTTAGACGCCTGGCTCCTCCTGGCACGGTCAAAGCAGGAGGCTATGACGCAAAGGTGTATTCTCATAAAACACCTGGTCGATTTATGACTGTAAGTGGAGGGTGTTTGAAGAGTGGCGTCACAAGGAGGGACACGTCTCTTTTCAATGTCTGGTTGGTGTGGTTCCCCATTCCTGCAGGACTTGATTGACAAACATAGAGCCTTCTCCACAATCAAGGTGTATTTGGGCTGCTATTGCTGCATGTCATGTGGGGTTTGAAGGTTAGCCAACATCCTTTGGTCTTGCCGTTTTATGAAAGGGATGCGTAGGCTCCTCCCTGTTTCCAGACCACTAGCGCCCCCCCATGGGACTTGGGGGCGGTGGTTTTGGATGGGCTCTCTGGTCCGCCATTTGAACCAATGGAGGACATCAACTTGAAACATCTGTCTCTGAAGACAGTGTTGTTGCTGGCTTTGGCGCCCGCTAAACGGGTCAGTGACATCCACGCGCTCGCAGTGCATCCTCGGTGTATGCATTTCCCCCCCGGAGCGGGTCTGAAGCCTAAACCCGCCTTTGTGCCCAAGGTGGTTGGCTCATATTCTCCCATTGACCTTAAGGCATTCTATTTTTCGTCTTTTCATTTGTGCATCTATATGGACAGGTCTAAGGGTTTTCGTAGGGAGTGACCAATTGTTTGTATCCTGGGCTCAGGGCCCTCGCTTGGACAGAGCGCAGCCTATTGAGTGTTGGTGGTTGCTTGAGATAAGCTTGTCTGGCAATACGGGAGTCTCCATTGAGAGTGAGACATCGAAACGAATGCTATGAATGAGAACTTTAGGTTACTTGTGTAACCCTGGCTCTTAAGAGTAGCATGAGTGAGATGTCTCACCAGACGTACTGGGGGCGAAGCGAGAAGAGGTGCTTATTTTGAATGAGTGCTGCGTCGTAGCGTAAGCTGTTTAGGGTAGGTGGATCCACCTGACGCAGACGTCGCGATCACCAGCCAATCAGGATTGGCGGAATCAGATAAACAGATAAATGCTTTTCATTGCATCACGTCATCCGAATGTGAGCCGGACTAACCCACCAATCACAACACTACAGCAGCATCGGTTTCACATTGAAAGTTAACCAATGAGAGGCATCTGATTGAGTGTACCTTAGCTTCGATGCGAAGTCGTCGGTCCTCCACGATCAACGGGTCCTTGGTGAACTCGTTGAATAGATACTGCCACTCACAGGTCAGCTGACCAAACGTACCTTTGGTTACAAAGAAAATGCCCCTGAAAAAGAAAGCAGAAGGATTGGTTATATCCAGCAGGGAATTTTACAAACTGGCATAGACTATCAGTGAAATGGGGGTAGTAAATAGTTTGTAAGTACTAGTGTGCTGGTAGTTGAAAGGATTTTGGCATATAGGATGTTATTGGCATCGGATCTTAACGGGTAAATCGGGAAAATCGGGTTCATAATGGAAACATTATAAGCAGCAGTTGTGATGTCACATCAGAGATTAATGTAAATATTTTAAACCAGAAAATGAAACCAGCCAAGAATCTGTTATGAATGTCCCCTAAACAGCCTGATTAACTCCATCATCATATAAAAGTGATTAAAAAAAACAACGAATAAAATACAATATATTACAGTTCTTCCAAACGCTTCCTGCCATAACTTGACGTTAATGAGCTCACCTTTTAGTGATCATGAGGAAGTCGGACTCATTGACCTTGGCGTGAGCAAAGTATCTATACTTGGAGAAACGTCCGTTTTCGATTTTCTGGAAGAGGTGAGAAAAGGGAAAACAATTCATTCAGTCACTCATTTGTTTAAAAAAAGAAAATGATGAAATCCAAAAAGTATAAAGAGAATAAAGCTTTTCAAAAATATATCCGTAAATACAGATGGGAGTGTGACATTGAGCGTCTGTTGTTTAAACGAAGAGATGAACTTCTACACATGTCCGACACACATTACACCCTTACAGAGTGACACAAGGGTGTTGTTAAAGGGAAGGCGAGGGAAGACGATTGAATGAATGAAATGAACAAAAAAGGCAAGGGGTTGTTGTCATGATGATATGAACATAATGTTTAATGAGAACGGCAGAACAGCGGTCAACAGAGGCAACAACAGAGGTAACACAGAGCACGACATACAGACACTCGCTACACCTGAATAGTCGTCTATGCTTACAGCGCCACACAAACCACACGTCTCACAAACGTAACAAAAACTAATGAACAAAACAAATCAGCCAAGCTTAAAACGTGCTTGAAGCAAAAAGTATATCCATTGATCATCATTGTTCTTGGTCTACCTAAATGTCCTAATGGAGAAAACTAGCCAGACACCTGCTAAGCTATAGACGCCTATAATGCCACAAACACATCACTACTAGGACAAAAATAATCCGCAACATGCAAATCACATCTATCTGCCTTCCTCATCGAGCTCTGCCTCATCCTCATCCTCTGGGCCAGTCCTACTCCACTGAGCGAAGGCCAATCTCCACTGTGGACATGAAAGAGACAGAGCTAACATCAGGGGAAGAGCCATAGTCAACTCTACGCCGTGTGGATCCTTTCCATTAGTGTTCATCAGCGCCAGTCTACTGTGGGTACCAGTGGGGTGTCCCCATGTGTGTACCAGTCCACTGTGTGTACCAGTGTGGTGTCTCCTGTGTGTACCAGCGTGGTGTCTCCTGTGTGTACCAGTCTACTGTGTGTACCAGCGTGGTGTCTCCTGTGTGTACCAGTCTACTGTGTGTACCAGTGTGGTGTCTCCTGTGTGTACCAGTCTACTGTGTGTACCAGCGTGGTGTCTCCTGTGTGTACCAGTCTACTGTGTGTACCAGTGTGGTGTCTCCTGTGTACCAGTCTACTGTGTGTACCAGTGTGGTGTCTGCTGTGCGTACCAGTCTACTGTGTGTACCAGTGTGGTGTCTCCTGTGTGTACCAGTCTACTGTGTGTACCAGCGTGGTGTCTCCTGTGTGTACCAGTCTACTGTGTGTACCAGCGTGGTGTCTCCTGTGTGTACCAGTCTACTGTGTGTACCAGCGTGGTGTCTCCTGTGTGTACCAGTCTACTGTGTGTACCAGCGTGGTGTCTCCTGTGTGTACCAGTCTACTGTGTGTACCAGCGTGGTGTCTCCTGTGTGTACCAGTCTACTGTGTGTACCAGTGTACAACCGGTATCACTGCAAGCTGCAGGTCTCGTGTGTTATGATTTTAAGTAGTCAATCAAGTCGGCGATTCAGTCCATGTTACTGTTAATCAACAGTAGCATATACGTTTCATTCATTATTGATAGGGATTCATTTAAGGAGTTTTGCACACACGGAAAACAAGTTGGAAACAAGTTGATGAATGTTTCATTGGGACGAATGAATTGAGCCAAAATGACAATAGCCAGTATGCAAAGGAAGCGTATACAGTTCCACATGGATTAATATAGCCTGCCTACGCCAGCACTGGCTGGCCAAGCGGTCCAGCTACAGCGGACGGTGCCATTATAAAGTCTAGGTTTCAAGAAAGCCTCGTTTGGCTTCACAATCGCTGTGAATTGTTTGGCTACGCAACGCTTCGGTTATACCGTTTAGAATTATTTTGGGAATCGCTCATCTTCCAAGTTGATCGGCCGATCACCGTTCGCGTGTTTAGGGGGCGTATATTGGCCGATAATGACCGGTGGGCAATCGATCGGTGCATCACTAGCGCCTACTACAGGCAGACTGTGAACATTGGGGTTTGAACCCAGAACCTTTCAGCTGGGAGTCATAACACCCTAACCACTAGACTATCCTATATCCCCTTGATCATATTTGTTTTCTCCCTTCAAATTGTTTGCTCTTTGACAGAAAGCACATTTCTTCCCTTGAAGATTTTGAATAAGGAGATGTTTAGGAGATCTTAGATGCATTACCACACTATTACAAAAATATGTTGGTATTCCTGTGGCAGATAATTCAAACAGAAACAGAAGCCATGCAGAGAATTATGAACAACACATAACCCATTGATCTATTCTATTACGAGGTTAACAGGAAATCTCTACAGTATGCCTAGAAATACAATCCTCATTGTCATTTCTCAATCATTTGACTGGCTAAGATTATAATAGAAGACTCAACACAATAGTTGAACCTGTTTTGAACAGCTTATACAGATTACGGTCAAAATGTCCGTATATATTCCAGTACATATTCCAGTAACACTAATGCAAAGTGAAGAGCTCATAACAACAACATCAAAACAATCCTCACTAGGCTACAAAACAACATATTAACCAACCTGAGATAACAGCCACACAACCGGGACAAGAACTCATTCATGTCAACTTGACAACACAATAGGCCGGACTGAAGAGAGAGTGAGCTACCTCTGTCCACAAGATTATTTATTTAATATGACTTACATCTAGAGTCACTGTATTATATTATACGTTGTTATATATTATATATTATACATGTTTGACGACAGCAGGGCTCTACGCTGACTTTCACGTTCTGACATTCCTGCTTAAAATCCGAACCCATGTGTTGGATGTCACGGGAACCTATTTTAAAAGGGGGAATCGTAACAATATAACAAGTGGAAAAATCACCGCGTCGATATTTTGCTTCTCACCAGTCGCCGAGAAGTGCAGCGTTATCAATAATGTAGTCTCTCTCCGGGTGAAATATAGTCCCCTAGAGTGAAGCTGCTTCCAACTCCCGGCATTACCGCGAGCGTGAGCACCCGGTCTCTACCGCTGCAGTAGCCAGATACGGCCTCACATGGCTGCTCATCGCAGAGAAAACAACAGTCGAGTCGCAGAGCGTTAACTTGGGATTCTTTTGCAAGCGGTTGCAAGCAGTTTCGTCGCGAATCTTCGATCGTGAAAGCGGTAGACAGATTCATGAACTACACCTCCCGACTTCTATTAGAACCTCTATCTATGTGTGGAGTGTGATATCGGCGGCGATTTCCTTTGTCAGTGGGCAAACCTAATCGTGCTATGTGTGATATTTTGCTCCTAAATGTAAATTTGCGTTTTTCCACAATGGAATTTTTACTTTCCGCGCATGCGAGCGAAACGGACAACAAGAATATAGAATATATGTTTTTAGGGAGAGACCAAAACATCGTCAATCCCCAGACCACTTTGACAGCTAAGTTATATCTTTACAGTGTTGATCTCCTGCTTGCCACGAATGAGACTACTGCTAAGCTACGCAGGTCAATGCATCACTGAAACGCTGCTCTGACTCACAGACTACCGAATCCATGAGATAAAATCTTCAGTCCTAAAATAGCAGTCCTAAGGGGGTTTTTTCCTTCATTTTTAGACGCAATGAACAACACAGTGTACATGGAGTGATAAAGAGGACAAGGGAAGGGATGATGCGGTGACGCACACACGCACACACGCACACACGCACACAGAAACAGCGTGATACCCCAAAAGTACCACCTTTTCCCGTCATCCACATGAAGCCTTTTCATATCGATTTCAAAACGTTTTATGACGATGCGAAACGATATTTACTTTGCGTGAGTAAAGATACCAATGCAAGACTAAAATAACCGATATATAATATTTATATATTTGATACATTTCTGATCTTTTCATGTTGACTACAAAGCGTTTCATCCCACTGTGTTAGCCTTCAACTATCATCCAAGCCAAATATTAATATACACATTTCTTTCACCCAGGTGTGACTAGTTAGCAATTAGTAAGATGGGCTGGAGGAGTTGACGTACCTGCAGCATCTGACTGCCTAGCCCCTCCCTCTCCTTATATGGGCGTATGACGCCGTCTTCATGGATGAAGCGAGGGGGGCGTAGAGACTCGATATCCTGGGAGGTCTCGGCCGCCCTGACGGACAGGACACACACACAAACACACGAGCACACGCATAACAGTTAGGACTGCATAGTACAAAACCCATTCAAATAGTACACAACCCATATAGCCATACAGGGTTTTTTTTGTATAAAATGTAATAAAATGTATAACAACCATCTATTTTCAATGGGTAAAAGAAGGGTGTAGCCATAGTCATAATATTTGGGCAAATACATTACCCACGTTTGTATCAGTGTTTCGTGACCATGTTAAATCACAGCCCACCCGTTATATATATATATATATATATATATGTATTTTCGGTGACACATTTCAA
>OMNR01044180.1:3475-16259 GCA_900303205.1 Mora moro
GGAAATTAGAAAATAATAATATATATATATATATAAATAAACATAAAGGGTATGTCGGTAATGGGTGGGGCTTGACAAAAATAGAACAAAAAAAACAGGTGTTTCCCCTCTGTCAAGTAATGAGGTGCCCTCTCAGCTGAAGCACAGCCTTCGCCATGAGGCAGTTGTTCCTGAGAGAGCGACCAGTGTAATGGTGTCGCACCGGCAGGGAGAGTGCAGTGAGAAGACTTTGTCCCTTGACACTCGCTTACAGTGAACGATTAATGATTAATCTGACGACATTCAATTGAGTCATATTGGAGCAGCATTTGGTTTAATGTTTGCACACCATCCAACAATGAATCAACACATATAGCTAATGCACGGTGTTACTACAAAACCACCACACAACCAAGGCCACAGTGACTTTTGGATCAGAAAGAAAAATCTATCTTTGTCCAGCTGGCCACGTTAAACCCAATCAAACTGTGACCACAATAACAATAAAGTAAATATAAATATACTGTTCACAAATGATATGTGTTGATGTAGGCCTATATCTGTATCTGCAATTGCTCTTATTAGCTATTTGTTATTGTATATATATATATATATATATATATAAAGAGAGAGAGTATATGTACACCTATAGAATGGCATATATTGTAACTGTGCAGTGCAACATTACAATGACTGTAGTTCATGTAATAAATGATGTTATGACGGAACATCAACTTTAATATCTAATATTAAGATTGCATATTCATTCGTATAGAGACGAAAATCCTTTGTTGGACCCAATTGATCCCCCAAAAGGCTTTGCTCTCTTCTCTAACCAGCAGTCTTCACTTCCTTCAGTTAATACTTGGCAGAGTACCGCAAGAGTGTCCTCTGAATGCCGGAGACCATGCCCCCTAGTGGTTTTAATAATGTTAATCTGTCTCAACAATAAGGACATATATATTGGAATCAGGCGTTTTGACTCGACCAGCACGCCTTTATGTGTCCCTTTCAAACGATTCAC
The DNA here is from genome assembly GCA_900303205.1 of Mora moro. Classification (NCBI taxonomy): domain Eukaryota; kingdom Metazoa; phylum Chordata; class Actinopteri; order Gadiformes; family Moridae; genus Mora; species Mora moro. The sequence continues at coordinate 4,479 of OMNR01044180.1, forward strand.
GGGATTTATATGGATAAACGTAATACTATATCATCAGTTTTTGTTATGCTGGCAGTCATGCAATAACACAACACGTCCACAAGATGTCACTATGCTAAATACAATTTTCTGCTATTTTGCAGGCTCAGTAGCTACAGACGATGACTTAATAAAATAACTAGACTAGAAGAATGTCAACAGTTTGATTAACTCAACACTGCTGTTGGGGCTCCCGGGGTAACAATTAACTAGCATAGAAATGAGCATTCCCTACATACTAATGTTGTGACTTTGCACATGATCACAATCAAGTTTATCATCTTTATTCTGAGTTGTGCGTGATTGGTAGAGTAGTAGAGGAACGGCAAAACAAATTATAGAAAATACGGTTATATTTGACATAAACATTCACACTCAATTAGTCAACATTTAAATATTGGATTATCATGTAGGTTGGATCGTCACTGGTGGTGTTTGACAGGGAATGGGCGTTGTCCATCCAGTTCTGGCTTCTTGATACGCCTCCAGCTCTGGAGAATGTCCTTGTTTCCTCTCAAGCAAACTTTACAAACGGACCTGCCCAAGACTCCCCGAGTTGTGTTTTAATATGCCTTATTTCGATCACTCACTTCTATCCAAAGCATCGTCAGCAGCAGCAAGTTAGAGTGCGCCTCCTTTACCTCGTTCCCTGTCGTGAAATGAGAACGCCTGGAACGGGGTGCTCCAAATGAGCGTTATTGGCGAAAGAGGGGGCGGGACTTTCAGTTATATGAGGGAGGGACTTTCAATTGAGAGATATCCGTTTCCGTTACATATTTCGGATATTGCTTTATCAAAATGTTCGTAAAAACTCCACATTTATTGTCCTTGTCGTTGTTGTTATTGCTGTTTTTCTTCTTGTCAAGTTCTTCTTCTTCTCGCTCCTAGGGACCGTTAACTGGCGTGCAGCTCACAGGAAGTAAAAGACCGGAAATTGCGTTGCGATAGACCAGGATAACGCTACAATTCAGGATCCTCTTTCAGCCTAACGTCTCATTTACCGGGGGGCTGGAGAGTGGGTGACGTGCGATCATCACCAGGGGGAAAAAAAAATAGCAGGGAACGATACAATGCACGGAATTTAGAGGACAATTTGGGCTGTTGATGGTTGTTTCGCACATTTGACCGAGGCGGGACAACGTTTTGGATAACCCTTGTACAACGAGCATGTTTTTTTCTTTTGCCAGATGCCTACAGCATCAGCTACGACTAGCTGAATCCCAGCGCTACGTTAGCAGCGAGCTAACCCAGTGAGCTAACCCTGCTCGTTTGGTACACTTCGCCTCGCCAAGTAGACATCACCAGGACACAGTTGAACCCGAATGTAAAGGGAGATTCATCGCTGGCCGTACGCTATATATATATATTCGTCGAGTGGTTGTAGTGGCAGTGGGCTACATTGTCTTGTGTATATTTAGCTACAGCAGATGGGCAGTTTGACAGGCGTATGCTCTCTGCTTTGGGGCGGCTAGGCTTTTTCTTCTGGACAGCCAAACAGCAGGCTTGTACTAATGTGGAGGTGCTGGGAGAGCTAAATGTGTCCCGATGTCTCCTTGATCCTAGGTTTTTAGTGTACGGATTTCCATGTGGGTATTTTTGAGGTGCTTTTCGGTAACGTCCAATTAGGATGTTAAAACTGAACATTTAGTGGGGAGCGTTTGGAGTCGTTGCCGTCGGCGAAACCCCACGACTAGCATTGGGAGTACTTGCGACGGCTGTTTAGTGAGTTGAGGCGGATTTTTAGTTCCTCCGGTAGATTTGAACTAATTCAATCTGTATTGACAGGTGTGGTATTAACGAAGCTGAGTCGTCCGTCCAAAAAACATGTGTTGATTGGTAGTTCATTGTTTGCGGACGTGTAGAGATCACATTGTGACACTCACCTTAGCCTATGGACACTTGAAACTTGGACGAAACTGTCAATATTTGACAGCTGCACCGCCAACAACTAAGAAGGCCACACTTCGCTGTATTGAACGTTTGCTACAGGCTTTTGTTGAATATATATATCGCCTGTATTATTTTTACTAGCTGCCATTGCTCTGGCTGTCCAATCTATAGTTTAGGTTTTTTTTTTTCCTCCTTGAGTTTGTATAAGGTACAGCTCGGCGCCTCCATGTAAAACGGGATTTTCAATATTAATGCGGTGATGACTTTAGAATCCACGATGGCTTGTTGCCTGAGTGAAGAGGCGAAGGAGTCCAAGCGAATTAACGCGGAGATCGACAAGCAACTCCGGCGAGACAAGAGGGATGCAAGGAGGGAGCTGAAACTTCTATTGCTGGGTATGCATTCATTCAAATCTCTCACAATGATGGTAGAAATGTGTGACTTGTGTTTTCACTCACTCACTCACTCACTCACTCACTCACCCACTCTCTCTCTCTCTCTGTCTGCAAGTTATTCAAAGACTAACATTATTTGGATTATTTTGTATGCAAAACGTTACCTATTGCAGTACTCTAAGCAAGGCCACATTTACATAACCACCGTGATAGGCAAAACGGTTCAAGTTGACTGAGGTGAAGATATGACCGTTGTTTATATTACATTTGCATTGTTTGGATAGTTCAGTTATATTAAACAGTGATTGAGGGTTAACTGCATTATTAATGCACCAGCGGCAGCCATGGGAATTATTTTCAGCCTGATGTGAATCCTAAGTATCCCATAGTAGTGTCATAGAACGTGTCAATTAAGTTAGACTATCTAATCTACCATATAAGATAATGTACACTGTTGTACACATAACTATACAAAATCGCCACGCTTCTAGATGTCATTGAATAGCAAAGTGAAAAAAAACGTCGGTTCAATAAGATAATGATGATGACAGTAATGTAATTATAATGTTATCCAATGTGTTTTCTGGGCCAGTGATGGTAGCTGTACATTGGCCATGCCGTTGTTTGTGCCTTTGGAGTAGTCTTGACAGCACACATCGCTGCGTTCCCAACTAGAACGAGATCTAATCATTTAACCAATTAGTAGTGTTTCAATTAGTGGTGGATGATAAATCAATATCGATATGAATCGCGATTAAAATCTGCCTCGATAGCGGTAATACGTTTTCGATATGCATTACTTATAGTATCGGTCACTGATTGAGCGCAATGCGTTCAAGCAGAATATAATAGACAAAAGACATTCCAAAATACTCTAATGGACGGTCCAAATCTCAACGAGTACTTGTGTACTTTCATTTTTTTTTTTTAAGTCCGTGATCGTTTCCACCAACGTACACACATTGAAACTCAAGTTTAACCTGCACAGTCTGCACAGTGTGCGTTACACCCACACCGGAGCGCCACTGGTCACGCACTTTTTTGACGTTGTAGACCTAGCAGGATTACACTTCTACACAACGATTTGAATGTTATATCCATTGAGGACATTTTGAAACGTGAGACATATCGGGTTTAATTGTGTTTTAGTGAGGCTATTGTTTAGGGCAGGGTACTTTTTATAATTTTCCTATTGTGTAGAAATATCGACCGAACGATGGCTCTACCGAAGCCTGCTGCCCGGTGGCTTCGTTTGGCTGCCGCGGGCCAGCCACTATACGTTTGCGAACGAGGAAGTGGTCGGGCCGTCGGGAGACGTGACAAACACACGCTTTCTGTGAGGTGCGAGGTGTGTCAGGCCCGGTCTACCTATCTGAAGCAGTATCACCCAATAGATCATACCGAGAGTCTGCATCTGAGGTCCCATCGTAGTTTAGGCTAACCTGTAAAACAACCACATGTTGTTACTGGTTATTATTTAGACTAACTGCTGACTTTTGTATTTTGTCAGCTTTTGCACTGTGCCTGCCATTTGTTATATGCGCACACTATGAGGCAATTTGGCACATTTGTTTTTCAGACATGTTTGTATCCATCCATTGCTAATTAAATGGGCTTTCTTGGCAGTTGAAGGATAGTTTTTTTCAGATATAGATACAGATGACTATTGATCCCAGAGGAAATTATTTGTTACAGTTGCTCAGCTCAAGCCAGAAACGTCAAAGTAAATAGAATAAAATAAACACAACTAGCAATATAAACACAAAATACAGCATAATATAAATATGATAGATTATATATGCATCTAACCGACAACAGAATGTAATAAAATTGCTTATATATAAAATATAGATTTTATTGAATATATATAAATTTATATATTCTAGTGTTAGCGGCATCAAAGCACAAAATCGAGAAGGTTCAACACACTAAATGCTAATTATTCACTGTACGTAAGGAAAATGTGAGAAGTCCTCCTGAATTATTTGGATCTAATTACTAAACAGCCTGATTATATTTGTTGTTTAGTCAGCTTGAACTTGTCTTTCGAGTTCAGAAAATTAGATTGCATTACTGTAATGTGACCTCAACACAATATTTAAGATGCAAAGACTAAAATACTCAACAATAACCACCTTGTTTGATGCTACATTCAAAAATGAGCTTTTTAACATGGTAATTTATACGTGACTCATGAATTAGAAATTAGAAAGTATTTGATACTACTATATTATCTGCTACAGTTAAGAGGCTGCGAGGTGATCACGTTAATATATTTAGTGGTCTTGAATTATTTAGTTGCCTGGAAATGAAGATACCTTTCCTCACAAATGAAAGATTTCAGTTTCTTTTTTCATTTCATGCACGTAACAATTTTGTACTAGTCTCCGTTGTAAACTTGTCCAACATTAAAGTAACAACCGTAACTATGTAGCTTATTGTGCAACACTAGATGTGCAGTCCTCCTTTTAGATTCGGGGGGGAAAGAATTAGCCATCAATCGGTTGCCATTTTGTAGCGAAGTACAACCGCAAAATGTCTAATGGATACCGAGTGACGAGGACAAACTGCGCTCCGCGTTCAGAGTTTGAGGTCTCGGATCCATCGGCCGCGCTCGTCTATTTTGGCTCCGGTGATACAAAACAAAGCATCTGTTTGGTGTGCTGTTGGCCACCACACTGTTTAACACTGATTAGGAAATATAAATGTGGCAGGCAGGAAGAAAAAAAAAAAAGGCAACATCATAGTGCTGCTTTTCTGGTTGCAGATAATGAGATGGTGGGCTGATGACTCACTGAAAGCAAATTGAAAGAGATTGTTTTGGAAGACTACCCTTTCTCCCCATAGTTACCCTATTTTGATGAAAATAGCCTAACTGAATTGGAGGAGGCTAATTTGTTTTCAAAGGTGTAGGGGAAGTCTGCCGTTACTTTATTTGACCAAAAAAAAAGGAAAAAATAAAGATCTAAGCTCTTGCCTGTAGCTTGACTAAGTTTTACTGTAGTTTGGTTGTTTCACATCATTTGGAAGCAATTATGGAGCTTTTTTTTTTATAGAGCTATCCTTTTACAGACTTCCTTGTGTAGTGTAATGTAGCCTGTCATTGTGTTTTTGTTGTTGTTGGTTTCATTAAGTCAAGTTGTTAACATTGGCTGGTTGGTTCTGAAATTCTTGGCTTTTTTCCCAAAGCCTCTGCAGTGAGTTTTGGGGGTGGTGGCTGCGCTCTCAGTATTCTCAGTAAGTCTGTGGTGTATTTGCGGTGGCTCGGAAATCCATCTGTTTGCAAGACAGGTAGTTATAGCGGTGTTCATTCAGCGTTCAGTTTCAATGCAAAGGTTTGGTTTTGCCATCATGGTGGTTGTTTGTGTGCCGTTAAAATGTCCTGTGAACAGAGGGCTACATGCCATCTTTAAGGACTGTAACAGGTGTGTGTTGCATTGCTGTCGTGCACGGAGGCCAGTGTAGATGACCTCTCTGTTGTAGTCTTACACAGGTCTACCAACTACCAGAGGCCTACAGTCATTACAGGATTAGATTGCCCCACAGACTGTAGAGCGCTGGGTAAAGGGCATCTGTTTCATTCTCTGGATTAGCGTTTTCTTTTTTTTTAATTCGGAGATTCACAGAACTCGTAACGTCTTGTAGATGACTTGGAAGACATTTGCCGCCGTTGTCTTGTCACCAATTTAGACATTTGCTGCTATTGATACATTTTATTACCCTAAACAGTTCCCAGAATTGAAACAGATGGCTAGACAGTTGTGGCAGTAATCGCGTTGTCTGAGGTTTTTAAGTGGAAGACTTGGGAAGAGCCTGCATAGGAAGAGTATTGTGCCGGCTGCTCTGTGTAGCTAATGAAAGTCACAAGTAATTAAATGAGAACAGCCACTGGGGGACAGGAACAACACTGGCCTCTGTGCTGGGCATTCCTGGGTTGAAAGTACACGTTCCATGGACTTGGTGGAATAACTGTGTATGCATCTTTGTCTATTTTTGTCGATCCACTGTGATATACATCCTACATACATTTGGCATGTATAAAGCTTTGTCTTGTGTCCACGCATGTGTCGTTGGCGTGCATGTTAGTTTTCATTTCGAGTTCCCAGAATTGGATCACTTTGTTTTGCACGTCTCTGTCTCCCCCTCTCTCGTATGGCAACATCTAGTTAGATATAGATGCTGTTGTATTTCTGGAAACACAGACTTCCAGCTTGTGTGGGAGTTGGGCGATTGTTGACAGATATCATTTGGCTAAGTCAATCCTATGTAAACCTGTAGAACATGTACTAGTGCATACAGCACATATCACATGTTGTTGACTTTTTTTTTTTCTCTGCGCAAAATGATGACTCAACAAACCAAGCGATATTCCTTCCGAGCAGGCAAAGTGCCACTAATCATTTGTTAATCCCATTAATCCCCATACCCTCCAATTTATGGAAAAAACTAACTTTAACGAACTGCTTGGGTAAACACTGACTTGATGTTTACGCTGTAGGTCCTTTTAGCAAATTTAACCAACCTTGTTAAAACGCACCACCTTTAAGTGCCAGGGAACCACGGCGTCAATGATGTTGCCGCTGAAAATGCGTCAACGTCGATATTTTTTAAATCGATGCATGTTTTAAAATTTGTATTTAAAAAAAGTATTTAAAAAATGCTAATCGTATAATAAATGTGTTACTTCAATATCACTGCGTAATTGCTGTTGTCGGCTCCTGACATCTACAGACTGCAGAAAGCCTTGCAGCTGCAGCAGAGTCTGCTACCAAAGAGGTTGCGTGTAATGGTTTTCCGCAGACTGAAAGCTTCAAAAGTATGGGAAAACTTTCAATTTGCAGCCGTTTTGTTTGCTGTGCAAAAATATCTATGGTATTTCACAGCAGCAATACTGCCATGCACAAACACCTGAAAAGAAGGCATGCAGGTGTTCTTCTGGAAGGTGGGCTGCCAGAAAAGGCCAAAACACCAGGGGCCAATCACACGGGACTGCTGAGCTGCTTTCTTTTGTTTGGCGGCCCATTTTAACATTGGCCGCTGGCCGTGGCCCCATTCATCAGCGGAGGAGAAGACGTGGTTCTGTGTGATTGGCCCCTTAATAAGTGTTTCTTCATTATTATGGGAGGGAGAGCTTTTGCCATTGTGGCTGCTACATTAGTCATAGTCATAATCATTTGCATGCTACCTTAGATTTCTCAATGAATGAGTTGATGATGAGAACATGTACAGGCTAGAATCTGGGCGTATTCTACGTTGACTGATGGTGTGTGCGTCTTGGGCTTATTGGGATGTAAACCTCATCTAATTATTGTATTCATTCCATTGAGTTTAGCATATGTCTTTGTGTAGGGAATGTCATATATGTAACGTTTGAATAATTGTGGTCAATATAATTAAAGGTTTAAGTTAAAGGAACACAGGGAATATTTCTTACATAAGTATTGCATGTTAAACATTGATGACTTCATTTGTTTTTCTCCTTTCTTTGTATCTTGCTGTCAGTCAAAGGCAAAGCCATCTAAATTTATTGTATATGTTTTTTGGAAAATGAATCATTTAGATGAATCGCTAAAATCACAGATAGATTAATCGATAGAAAAATAATCGTGAGTGGCAGCCCTATGTGTATTTCTAGTGGCCAGTCTACACGGTGTTGATTTGAAACCTTTACAGAGCTGGCAGAGTTTGTGTTCTCTGTTAACAGCCTTACAGATCCCCTGCTTCCAGCAACATGATTGGTTGAAACAAATACGACTTTAGATTTGTAATCTAATGTCAACCAATCAGCAACCAATCAGCATTTGCTTGATGGGGGATACATGTGTTGGCACTGGTAACCATAAAAAGCCTTCAAGTATATGCATCGGGCATAGACTAGCTCTGAGCACACCACCTTATCAGGACCTTCCAGGCAACAATGTTGCCTGGAAGGTTGAAAAGTGGAAAAATACTGTACATTTTGACAGCCTGCATACTCCATTTATCAATGTGTGCAACACTTGAGGTGTTGTTGTTGTTTTGTCTTTGGGAATACCAAAGATCTGTATTGCATAAAGGCTACCTACGCCCATCACATCATGGGTTTTCAAGCTACAGTAAGCCAAGGACTAGCTGTGTTTATTTGGGCCCCTGTTGACTGCTGCCACGGCAACAGGAATTGTTACAGTACTGTTATCTCTGTCTGTGTTTGTTTTTTTGCGTGCATAAACAGCCCACACATGAATGTCAAAAGACGTGTAAAGGCAGCATCTGCGGCCACCAGATGGTTGACCCCTGGCTCGTACACAAGTGTTTGATGGAGTTGGCAAATGCTCTGCAGTAGCTGTTTTTCTAGTGTGCATGTTCATTGAGAAGTACCATACAGCAAGTCAGATGTGATTTGCATAGCCAAACAAACTTCACACACACACAACTGTTTAATATAAAGTGGTTTAATTCAATGACTCCTATCCTGAAGTTGCCAGTATAAAGCCCATATATAAACTGGTGCCCCCATACCTGTCGTAATTGGATTGACAGAAAACATTCCCCTTTTGCCACTGATGTTAAAAAAAACAAAAACAGTTAAAAGACAGTTAAGGTGTTAACCTAACTCTCCCACTTGGATGTCTTAAGTGCTTTAAATGACTGCTTGAAAAAGTGCTAGCATACTTCTGCTTGATCATCATTCCTAATAACAATGTCATTCTCTTAATGTAATATAATAATAATCATTCATAATTGTTTCTTTGTCCAAAAATTACACTTGAGATTTTAGCAGCAGTAGTAAATTCATCAAGTTAACTGAATTATTGCTGCTTTTCTGATCTTGTGCAACTTCATTACCGTGTTTTTATTATTTTGATCATGAAGCGCAGACTCCAGGCCTGTTTTCTAATGGATGCTAAGTTGGTTGTGGACTGTTTCCTAATACTGACCGACGTCGTGACCTGTGACTGCTGATTATGACTAACCACAATGAAAGTCACACAATCCACACAGCAGCAGCGGCAGCAGCAGCAGCAGCGCACTGGGTCACATGGCTTTTACTGTCGTGTAAATGATAATACAACGCCACAATCTGTCCTCCACCCAGTACGACGCGTTGGCTGTGAATGAACAAACGAGAGGGGAAATTTAGTTAAAAATATTGCACATAAGCTGCTTTTCATTTTCACACAACAATCAAAGAGATTATCCAAGAGTTCCGCAGCCGTAGCGCTCAGTGGCGGCGTCCTCTTGTGTTGCCTTTTGTGCTTCCTCTCAGTGTCAAGTTATGATCATAGTCTTCCATGCCAATAACATCCAGTTATGTTTACTGCAACGCAGCCATATTTGTTAAAGCTCAAAGGCAGTTTGGCTACACAGCGTAGTCACGTTTGCTAGTTACTGATACTCTCCCTTCCTCATATGCTGTGTAGATGAATGATGGCTAATATTTATAATAACCAAAGGCTATGTTCTTGTGAATAATACCTCATTATGTATGTCTGAGGAGCCTGAGGTGTGAGTTTATTTATTTAGGGGTTAGGGTTAGGATTGAGTGTGGTTGTTCATTGCAATGTTTTTTTTTTTATGTATTATTTCTTCCCATGTCAATAAAATAATTAGAAATGATGGAGCTGAATGCAACATACGATTTCCATTTAGCAAAAAAAGCAACATTCATTTTAAATTTAATAAAGCAGATTTATTTTTGGGGCGGCTCTACCCTGCGAATTGGACCAGTAATCAGTTGGACCAGTAACTAACGGGTATCTTTGTCTTAGTCACCATGGTCACTGGTACTTAATAGCCTATTTACATTTCTCGATACACACAGTCCTCTTACTGCTTCCATAGTGTTAAACTACATCCGTAGACCTATTATTATCACTATCTGTTATACGTATTGATCATTCGTCTTGATAGCTGTCGGCGCTACAAGCCAATGGTTACGCGCACTGCAGTGCGTGAATATAGGTCGCTTTCGATAGCATGACGGTGTGTTCAGTTGTATCGCATCAGTTTCGTTTTTGGATACCAACTTTGGTAACGATGGCCTACTTTTCGTTATCGAACAGGGAAACGACCTCAAAAACGAACGTCAACGAAACATGGACGTATTAAAGAACGCTCCGAATGCACACTGAGACACGCCCACTTATCACCCCCCCACCCCGTGCTGGGGGGTGATAAATGCTGCATGTTGGTGTCGTCACTGATGTTAATAGTTGACACAATTTTGTTTGTTTTTCTTGATTTTTCGTGACGTTTATTCGTTACATGCCTGATTATAAAAGGACCTTTTACTTAGATTTTAGCTTTAGATTTTCGTTTTTTCAGCCAGTACATTTACATAGCAGGTAACATCCAAACCTTTAACTTTTTTAAAGTAAGCCATGAACATAATTTTGTCTTATTTAAAAAATAAATTAAAAAAAAGGCTCCTCCTGTGGATCCAGTGAATTTCCCTGTGCTGAAGGGAAGGCAAAAGAAGGCCGGTAGGTTGTTTGTAGTCTTGTGCTGTGTTAGTCTGCGAGCACTGTTGGTTGAGCAAATAGTGCTGTTTACACACCCGGAGTTTCGGTAGCTCATGTGGCACGCGGGCCAGCCCATGTTCGACTATGCCTACTCTACACGGCTCCCTTTCCCATTACACCTTATGGACATGCATAGTCCTCTTCCCCCCCCCATCCCTCCAACCTTGTAAGGCCTGCTTGCCCTAAGACCCAGGGGGATGGTGCCTGTCTGACAACATATTTATGCCTTGGGTTTTTTGCGGAGGGCTGGCAGTACCTAGCACAGAGAAATGAACACCAGATGATGATAATGGTCGTTTCTTGACAAGGCGCTGGTTACTGACCGCTCAAACGCTCGTGCGAGAGCAGCACAAGAGCTGTGCGTTTGTGTGTTCGTCTCGCCGCTCTGCGAAGGTGGCGAAAGGGCTTTTCGGTACTCCTCGTTGTCATTGGCTGTGCTCGTGGAAAACGGCGGAGTTTGTTGTGCGGGTAGTTTGCCAGAAGGCCTGCTATTTCTTAAAGTGATATTCATGCACTCGTAGGTATTGCGGCGGCACGCAGCTGCCGCTGCTGCTGCTTGGCGTTCGCCATGTGGTGGCCGCCTCGCACACAAAGGACGCACTAGTGCTAGCGTGTCGGTGATACGCGGCGGTGAGGTCAGAGGTGAGCGGTTGGATTACACCCGGAGAAGAATTGAATGATAAAGCACCTCTGGCTAATGAAAGGAAAAAAATACTGATGAGATGGGACCTGAAAATAGGCAAAAAGATGACATTAATACTAATTTGGTCCTTTTTAGGAGGGAACTAATGTATGATGGGAATGTTCTTGCAACTCCCCCCTCCATCTCTCTCTCTCTCTCTCTCTCTCTCTCTCTCTCTCTCTCTCTCTCTCTCTCTCTCTCTCTCTCTCTCTCTCTCTCTCTCTCTCTCTCTCTGTCTACCTCTGTGAATGTCTCTCTCTCTCCCTCTCTGCCTATCTATGTGTGTGTCTCTCTC
>OMNR01044182.1:0-14247 GCA_900303205.1 Mora moro
TCAGGGACGATACAGCATACTTGTAGGATTTCTTGGAACAAACGCATAGTTCTACGAAACTGTTTATTTTATTGAAACCGGGCCTACCGTTGACGGCAAAGTATTCACCATGGGAAGAGAGACGTCGTGAAATATGTGATTTATTGGGACAATTAAACCATGATTTGGCGTTCCCCACGTCGATATTTCACAAAAGGGGAACCCCAAGAGTGTGTTTCACTTTTGAAAGACAGAGACAGAAATATCCGCCTCTGGCCTCGCAAACACAATTTCGGGACGCGAACCGCGCGGTGAACCGTGACTTTGGAGGAACAGTTTTACACCGCTGTCACGAGATGATGAGCACGCAAACAACTTTATTCGAACGGCAGTTGCCAATGAAAATACAGGATGCATACAGGTGGCCTATTACACGTGGGTAGGTGTATCATAATGTGTTTATTTAACCTTTATTTATCCAGGCTCGTCTCATAGGGGTCGAGCGCCTGTCTCGCGAAAGAGAGAGACCCGATGAAAACAAACGACGAGATACGGCTACTGTACCACGATACGACGCAAAGACACGAAGCAGCGCGTCGTCACATTTTTGTCAGACCTGGCGTTTAAGTCCGAGGTGAGCCGGGGGCCTCGAAAGAATAAGAATCGCTGAATCTCTACCGAGAACAGCACCGCACGGGCCGAAACGCGTACGCACAGCCGCACGACGCACGCCGACTCCGGCGGGACCGTCACTGCGAAAATTGACGCGTCGGCCGAAAGACGCGCAGACCGCGGGGTGCCCAAAGGGCTGTTGAAGCAAGCAGCGCATGGCTGCGCTGTGCTGCCCTGTACCGCCTTGGACGGAGCCCGCCTGAATACCTGTGTGTACAAAAGCCCCTCCGGACGCCCTGGCCGACGTGCGTCACGCTAAAGCCCCAGCTATTATCCAGAGGTGATAGAATCTGTGCACACACACACACACACACACACGGGCGCGCGCGCACACACATACGCGCACATACACGCACGTGCGCGCACGTGCGTGTATGTCCGAAAATGACGTTGGGTAGAATTAATAATGAAATGCGAGATAGGAAAGAGAGGCTGATCGCTGATCATGTTCACAGGAAAGGAAGAGAGAGAGAGAGAGATATAGTGTGTGTGAGAGAGAGAGAGAGATAGTGAGAGATAAAGAGATAAAGAGAGAGAGAGAGAGAGAGAGAGAGAGAGAGAGAGAGAGAGAGAGAGAGAGAGAGAGAGAGAGAGAGAGAGATGTATGCATAGACTATAAGGGAGAGAAAGTCTACGAGGAGAACTAAGAGATGAAAAGATAGCCCGTACAAGAGAGATAGCTGGATGGAGAGCTGCAGATAGAGAGAGGGAGACTAAATGACAGTCTGGGAGAGAGAGAGTGGCTCTGGGCTGACCCATAGGACTGAGATCAAAGCGCAGCGCCACTCGGCTGACAGGCAGCCGCGCACGCCCACTCCTGCGTGCGTGTGTGTTACTGGGCGCGCCTCTTCCTTATTTTTTTGGCTCATTCTGATTTTTTTTCCCCACACCAGTTCAAACACACACACACACACACACACACACACACACACACACACACACACACACACACACACACACACACACACACTCCCTGAGTCATTATTGATCATTTCACAGTGAAATAAAAAATACTGCTAATTATAGCAGTGGATTATTAACTTAAAATGAACACTTGCAGAAACTTGAGTGATGCAGGGGCTATAAGACCAAATGATGTTAGTTATCTTTGGAGAGTAGGCAATACATTAACAATCAAAGCATATGTCATTGCCTTATGTTTCTAAAAACAACGGGACAGAGTGCACAATATAGGAATTCATATTATTAGTGGTAGTTAAGTCCATTGTAAGTAAAGTAAAGTCAGTATATACTACTACTACTACTAATAATAATAATAATACATTTGATTTCTATAGTGCCTTTCAATGATCCCAATGTGAGAGGAGAAACAAGAACAGGAAAGGGGTGGAGAGGTGGGTCTTCATCCTCTTTCTGAAGAGGCTGATGGACCCAGCATTGCGGATCTCTGCAGGGAGTTCCATAGGGTGGAGGCAGCCACCCCAAAAGCTCTGTCCCCATAGGTCCGCCACCTGGTGTGAGAGATGGTGAGCAGTCCAGTGTCAGTGGGACGTGTGTTCTAAATGCAAGTTTGTAAACAACAAGATGGGGAGGTATTCTGCAGATCATATGGAGCTAGGTAGCTCGTTCCACCATCAAGGTACCACGCATGAAAAGTTAATTTATGGACCGCAGAGAGCGTGCAGGTGGTGGATGAGATGCGATGTGGTTGGGTACAGATCCAGTGCATACCCTGAACATCAAGGATTTGGAGTTGATGCTGCAGGCTGCTTACAGGGAGTGAGATGTGCTTAGGTTGGTTGAACACCAGGTTCCCCTGCCTGTAAAGCACTGCAGTAGTCCAGTTGTGATAACGACAGCCTACACCTAGTGCTGAAGTTCCAATTCGGAAGACACGTGTTATTCTGTAGGAGGAAGAGATCAGTTTGTTTAAATGTGTTCAAGTAGTTAGTATAGGAAAGGGAGACTAGTCTGTATTTGTCTATCTGTGATATGTTAGGAGATGGGTTTTCTTTAGCAGTGGGGTCGACCGACCCTGCTTAAATGTGGTGGGGAATGAGAACTGCAAAGGTTTTACAGAATCAGCTTGAAGAAGAAAACTAAAGAACAACAGGGCAGATGACAAGTTACCCTGATTAATGCTAATGGTGTGCAGGGGGGAAGTGAGTTTAAAAAGTTTGTCAGGCTTTGAGAATGTAACTATTGTAACTAATGGTGTTTTTCCACAATTGTTTCATTTTTTTTCATTTCATGTTTTGTGAGAAATGTTTGCGAAGTCTCTCTGGGACTGCAGAGAGGTGCCACGGGGTATTTTGCATTATGCTGCTATGCCTCTGAATGGCACATATTAAGGTTACACATGGAAACACATCCTATTCTCACCCATGTTCTATCATATTAAGGAGTGCAGTCTGGAATATGTCCCCTAAGGTGAAATGTGCCCTGGTGGATAGATTATACAACAACACAATAGAAATTGCAATATCAGGCACTTGAACATGTATTGTACCCTTTTATTGTACATGTCGTTTAAAAGAAAATCCCACTTGCATGGTTTTTCTGGCTTTGTGATTTTCATATTCCTTAAGAGGCATCTGACATAATGGCCTATTGTGAGAGTTATTTGAATATCTTCCTCAAATGTCAAGATGCTGTTTCTTTCATGGTTAATCTAAGCACAAGCATGCATACTTGATCTCAAGGATGCTTTGAAGGCATAAGCAGTCCACGAAGTGAAGAACATTTCCAGATGATGGTCCATTATGAACCATATGTTCACTTGTTGCAAATTCATAAATGTCCTGGATTGGTTGCCAATGATGTATTATATTTGTATCAGTGTTATAGCATAAGTATATACGCAACTAATCGCTTCCCCCATATTCCAAGACCTCCTTCTTCATATCATCAGATGCCTATCTCTTTGCTAACCAATTGTCAACCAATAACCAATTTTAGCTGATTAAGCTAAAATATAAATCAGAACATAACCCACCTCTGTTTTTAAAGACCTCTTCGTATGCACTCATACTGCTGCCTCGCTGGTATGACTACAAGCTGCCGTCAACACCCACCACCACCTCCCAGCTCCACTTTATCGCCCACTATTCAGCAAAAGCTCTGGTGAATGAGGGTGAATATCATATGTATGTACCATATTATACAATGATATAACTCTGGTATAATGGTTGCTGATGATCCTGCTCCGTTTCCCGAGGGGGATTTTATTCGCTGCCCACCCACTGCCGTTCAGACATGGCTGCTTGGATGAGCAACAGAACCATACCACCCAATACAAGCGTGTTGCTGTTTGTAATAAATGCTTTGATTAAAATGGTCCTGATCTTTTGTAAATTAGATGCAGGCATATGACTATATTATAGAAATGCATTAGGTTAAGGCCTATGACTTGGGAGTAAAAATGATTATAGTCCATAGTAGCTTTTCTGTGGTTAAACCAAGTTGTTTTAGTGAAATGTGTCATTTAGTATGATAAGCCCTTCAATTTCCAGTTCTTTCCTGAAACAACCACACGACACAACAGGATTATTTAAGAAGGTTTGGCATGTAATCATGTCCACATCCGGAACATGCTAAACCTAATTATCCTCCTGCTTGCATGCATATGAACATATCCATCTACATTCCCATGACCTACAGTATTATTCGTGGGGGGGTTTCTTCTCTCAATGGAGATACTAAACACGCAGCTAATGTTTCTTATCTGAAATTAATTCTTGGCAACACATCATCTTTGTGCCACCAGTCATCTGTAATGGCTCGCCCACCATAAGTTTTTGTTCGGGAACTCGACACACTGCGCTGCAACAGCGTGTTTTGCTGTCTCTGCAGCTTCCTCCCTTACAGCGTAATGGGTCTCCCTGCGCACCGGCGTCTGTCGGTGACAGCCGTAATTAGCCGGCGTGTGGCTGGGACGCGGGGACAACACAGAGTCACCTGCGGGGTTAAGCAGAGTTCAGCACTGAAGGGAAAGTAACGGGGTCATCCAGAAAGGTGACAGCCATTCTCTTAACCCCCTCGTTCTCCTGTGACCCGACCTCCCCAAGCCTAATCATGTAATTATATCTCATCCCTCTCGGCAGGGGTGTACGACCGGATGGAGTCACCACCACAGCTCTTGAAATATATGAAATTATATATATATACACACACACACACACACACACACACACACACACACACACACACCCAGGGTAATTTGACCGTAACTTATATTTGACATAACTTACCTTTACCATTAGCAAGCCCCCCGTCCCTGGAGAACTAAGGGGGAGGTGTTAATCTTAGTGTCTCATTAAGGCTTAAATTAAAGTGATAAGTAGGCCAGACTGTTAGGCATGTAGGTGACTCATTAAACTTATTCAAAGCTTAAATCATGCAATTCAGCCCCTTCTTTGATCAGTAATTGCTGGCAACTCTCCCACAATTAATTGATTACTCTTGGGGAAAGGGGAGATATGAAAAAAAATTGTTTTGTTCTTAATATTGCCTAAATTGACAAGAATAGACCAATGTAATCATAGTCATCGCTCTACCAATGGTGGATGTGAGACTTGCAACTTTTATGAAGTAAGGTTGCCTCTGGATACCCGAAAGCAAAAGCAGAGTGTTGTTATCCCATGGGGACCTTTCACAATCTGTTGGAATCCTATGTTTTCTTCCCCTTTGGACCCCTAAGGCCCTTGTTAAAGTAGTTCCACTGGGAGCCATCATCCACTTGGCAGGTAGAGGAAAAAAGAAAGCAAATTATATAACTAGAGACTTAGAACTTGTCATGTTTTTAAAGCCTGTCAGTTTTCTACCACTAGATGCTACGGAAGCTTTGCCCAAGTTAAAGAGACAATGTTGCTTTGTTTTGTTGGGCATGGTGATTTTCATGTGTTTGATGGATCAAGGAATCACAATGATGTGCTCAATTCTCAATTCAGTTTGGTCAAAGTGATCCGATTCCACCGGGACAGGTGTGGATACTCCCAGATCGGATCTTGGTTGCGTTGAGATCTGGTTGGCCAGGTCGCATTCTGAGGTGGTCTGGCTTAAACTGATCGGATCTCATAGTAGTGTGAACACAATCTCAGCATGATGTGGACGGACACTAAAAATGTAATGCATGAGTAGAGTACTTGTTTTTGCCTCAAATTGTTGCAGACAACTAAACAGTATAACATGATGACCCAATGACATCCTTTCTACTAATTTGGTTGACTTAAATTGACTTATTGACTGCTTATGTTCCAATGTCAGGAAAAAAAAAAGTGAGTGAGTTTGGCTGTTACAACTAAGTGCAACTTGGCAGGCTGTTTTTGTCAGCCT
Source organism: Mora moro (assembly GCA_900303205.1). Classification (NCBI taxonomy): domain Eukaryota; kingdom Metazoa; phylum Chordata; class Actinopteri; order Gadiformes; family Moridae; genus Mora; species Mora moro. The sequence continues at coordinate 5,947 of OMNR01044182.1, forward strand.
TCATGGGACAGTTGTTTACAAAGCAAGATGTGGTAGCACAGAAGACAGCAGTGCCAAAAGGCTACTTAGTATAGAATATAATACTCTGTCCTTGTGTTTCAAGTCAAATTAGTTGTGAAATTCTGCTCAATGTAATTTGAGGAAAACAGTTGATCTGTAATGTAATATTTGCTATTTCTTTAACTAATAACCGGAGGCAACTATATCCATGCCTGCCTTGTATGTCTTCTCGATGCAAAGTTGAAATCAACAATGACAATAGTAGCCTGATATCAGACGGTCAACTCGTTACCCTCCATTTCCATCTTCAGTCTGACATTGCCTCCACTCTAACCCATTTCCGTGGGGGAGGGGACTTGATTTTCCCTAACCGATCACAGAGACCAACGTAGGCCCCTGAATCTAACGTCATTTTAACGAAATCCTTGTTTCATGTCACGATGCCAGACCTGAATCAGTCTACTCTCTACAGTCTACATAAAGGCAGGCTACGTTATACTATGGGACATTTGGTATATTATTATTAATTGTTGGGATGGAAACAAAACCGACTTGGCTGTCACTTGACCTACTTTTAATAGTTTTCCATTCTATTGTAATTTTTACACACATTTTCCATTTCAAAATATAATATTTAAAAATATATATTTATAAGCGCAAATATATTGCTTGTTTTATAAATGCAATAACTTTTGACAAATAGGGTCATGACTATGTTTATTTATGCAGTATTGCCGTTATTAAACGTTCAAAGATTACTCATGCAGTATTAGCATCTCATTCAAGGAATTAAGTTTTGCTCCTTTATTAATTTATATAAATGCAACACATATATTTGACAAATCATGTTAGCGTGTTGCATTTACTGAACCACAGGTTCACGAAGATTACCACCAGGTCTGGCATTCATAGTGAATACATGGATTACAATTAAAACATAAATATGTCCTGGTGTGTGTTCATGTTGGTAGAGCAAGGTGAGAGGCTTGGCAGCCGAGGGACGCCATGAGACCAATAGGAGCGGCCTGTACAAATTTCAAATAAGCTGAGCTCATGAAACATGAAACCTACGTAGAAACATACCCCGGCTTTAATGATTCTGGGAAGGCAGTGAAACATATTGGTTGCTTCAATTGGTAGCATTGAGTTGGAAAAGCAGGGATCTTAAAGTTTGACTTTAAGGATTTGTTGGGTTTGTTGGGTCTGCACTGCTGCAATAGAAGTGTTTCCCTGCTACTTCATGTGCATTTCTTGGTCAGTTATAGAGATTCTGCACTCTATAATGTTTGATTGTATGCTGTATCTCCAGGCTTGTCTATCTCTTAAATATATTCACAGTTGTTTTGACATCGTAATGATTATGTCTCAAAAACGTCTCAATAGCTTGATGAAAAGTGCATAGTCAATTTTAAGAAAGTTGTCATAACTTGTAATTGATCTTTGAATATGAAGAGACATCAGGATGAATGAAAGTGAAGTTCAGGGTAGTACTTTGGTTCTCTATTAGTCATATTCTACCAATCTGTTCTCTAGTTATATTCCTACAGAAACAAAGTACGACATGAAGATGATTTTTTTGTTTTGTTCACAATAATGAACCACTAAGTGGCTGAGTGCAAAAACCAAAATGTTGTTTGCAGTATCTAGAAGTAGTCTCTAGAGATTGCATTTATGTCTAAATTGCGTCCGATTGCACAATTTCTGCCAATCAGACAATACACAAGGTCTAATTACACAAAGCAGTATTCGACTATTGACAATGACTCCCTGAGGTTGTTTCTTGTTGGGTGACTCTTAGAACCTCTAGTACCCAGTCTCCAGTTCGAGCTAGCGCAATTCCTTTAGAAATGTATTTCTATAAGGCCTTCATGGGATTTAGCGTAATGGGAATACTATACATACATAATAATGAAACGAAAGGAAGTGATGTGTAAGTAATAGTTACTGTATAACCGCAAAAGTCATTGTAACACTTTACAATAAGGGTACATTAATTAACCATTAATTAACATTACTTAATGCAGTAATAATCATTATTATATAGCATTAGCATAGGGGTTAGGGTTTGGGGTAGTGGGGGTTAGGTTTAACCCTAACCCTAAATTTGGTTAACAAATATATTTCATATAGTCAGTTTTTTTAATTACCAGACAAAGCAGCTTTTATAAAATGAAAATGTATAAAACATGTATATTGTATAATACAATATATTAATTAATTACGATTAATTAAATGTTTTGTATACCTGATTTTCCTTTAATTATTAATTATTAATTTATAATATATTACATTTATGTATTAATATATGATAATATATATATATTAAATCCATACTAAAAAGCAAGTATAGTATAGTGCATGCTTTTTACAGTTCACGAGATACAGTCCAGAGAACTTCAACTCATACCATGACATGTTAAACTGACACACGTTGGTACCCTGATGATGCTGATGTGCACCGTTAGAAACAAACACACATTGAGACACACTGAGAGACAGATCTACAATCGACAAACATGTAGCATAGCTGCTCGCATCTGCAGGGGAAATACTGAGCTCCACTTTGTTTTCTGTGTCAGAAGGCATCATGTAAAGCAGGCAGATGCTTTTCACTTGACATATTCATCAACACTTACAGGACAACACGCTCTACCCTCTCGTCTCCTGTCTGGTCTTCAGGCGCCTAAGCCCACTTTAGTACTCTGAGATTTGTCACACACAAATTCAAGCCTGTTTGTGTGTGTGTACAGCGCTACTGAATGGCTTCAGGGAGGGATGGTCATTCAGGACATGTGGAGTGTTGTCCGTTTTCTGTCTGTACATAACAAGATTGTTTTTGTTTTGATTTCAGTCTTGCTTTAATGGATGTGATTACTGTAGTTGGGTTTCGGACCAGGAGAAACCACATGGTACCGCACCATCATGTGTGATACAGTTTTTTTTGTGTTTTTCTTGAGACTGGATACACATTTAGAATAGATTAGTAATGAGTTAGCAAATCAATACTCCTATGGACATATTTGTGTTCAGCCAGTAATGGTAAGCAGACTTCATTTTTAATTAAAAATGAAATTAATATTTAATATATACAAAAATCGGAAACTTGAATACAAACAAATATACAATAGCATTATTAAAATGACAAAAAACATATTAATAATTTAAAAAAGTACTATTTAATAATCAATGTTAAGGCACACCATTTTCATGATCTAAATTGACAGAACCTTAAAAAGTTTAATTGCAGAAATATAGCCTAATATGATTCATAGTCTTTGCTGCAGAGCAAATTGTGGCGCATTATCCCAATTTAGTGGTGTCAGTAACTAATAATAATAATAATAATAATAATAATATGTTTACGTAGCCATTTAATAGTCATCAGACCAGACAGTTGGGTCTCGATATGAGCTGTAGTTTTATTTCCAATCTTTCATTCTGAGCTGCTTAATAATGTGTTCCACTGTAACCGCCAATCAACACACACATTGAAATGCATGGTTTATACAAAACGTGTGCACATGTACAAACTACAGCTGTAACTGGTGCTACAGTTGAATCCCACATCAGCAACACTAAGGCCATGAATGTAACAACCCTGTTAGCATGTCAGGTTCCACCCATGTGTGTTCAGTGTTCATCCACACTGTTTCAGTCACTTTTCACTTTAGCCAGCTGCCAATTCCTGGATTGTGCCACAATTATATGACATGCAATGTTTTCAGTTTCAGGAAAAAAAAAGTACATTTTCTCATTCATCCACTGTGGAGACAGTTTTAAGTGGTGGGAAATGTGGCTTACTGTGGACGGGAGGCCAAAACCTATAATAAACATGTTTTTACATTTAACCTTTGTAGTGTGGACATGGCCTAAGACACGTTGGACAAACGAAAAAGGAGAACCATACAAAGAGATTTGAATGTGCACGTGGAAAATCTTGTAGCTGCTTTAGATTCATACTCTTGCAACAATGTTAAACACTACTGATTAAAAGATAATTCTGAATACACGCATGCACACCATTCCCAATGTGCTGTCAACAACACAAGTTGATGTGTGATTTGTTAGTTTTTATTTATTGTTGTGTGTGTGTGTGTGTGTGTGTGCGTGCATGTGTGTGTGTGTGTGTGTGCGTGCGTGTGTGTGTGTGTGTGTGCGTGCGTGCATGTGTGTGTGTGTGTATGACATGTTGTACTGTTGCTTTGGTTGACTGGTGTATTTTAGGAGCACTTTGTGACAGTTTGACAGGCAGTGTGATGGCATGTTTGCCACCCCAGCAACATCCACACTACTGTCTCGTGTGCCACAGTGCCAGGGTATGGTGAAGACATGCGGTCGGTTGTGGCCTTCAGGAGGATCGAACCCTCATTTAGTTGGTCACATGACTTTACTATAGCAACTGAGCCTGTGGCCTATAAACTGTGCACCATCTGCAAATATTGCCAGTAAGGGCAAATGCAACAATAAACAATACAATAACAGCAACTTAATAAAATAAACATGTTGTTGACTATGCCTGGGAGCTCTTTTTAAACCCGATGAGCACACTAAGTCGGTGATGCCAATGGCCAGATACCAAACACTTCTCTCTGTTGTAGTTCACTGACCTTGATCACAGGTTGCCTGGCCCCATGTACCATGGATCCCAGTGACCGACTGTGAAAGGCGGGCAGAGGTTTTTCCCAATGCTGCACTTTGCTTGGCGTGGCCAAATTAAAAAGACATACATTTGAATAGTCACCGGTCGCATCAACAGCAGTTACCACCATCTGAGTAATGGTTCGGCACTCTCATTTCAATAGTACATGAATTATTTGTCTTTTGTGCCAGACTTATGATTAAGTGTGTTCATTAAGAAGAAAGGAGGAAAAACAGAATGGTGGGAAACACAGATATTGAAGAGAAATTTCAAAAGGAAGAAAGGAGATTCACCTGGTATGCCTGTGAATAAATCCTAGCATTGTGAATGGTGCATACAGGCTGGATGTTTGGATGACATGAAGGATGTTTTTGCTCTCTGGTTGGAGATTTTCTGTTTAAAAGTGCTGTAGGTAAGATGTAAGAGCTATTGTTTGAGTGTAATTTGTTAGAAATGCCATAGCTATCCATCAGCTATGAGAATTAGCTAAATGCGCTGTGAGAATATCTGTTTCTATTTGACTGCGCCTGCCTCTGTATGATCCAGTTGAGCCTTTAGACCATTTCTGACCAATCAGGGCATCTTTTCCATGATTGGTTGGAGGAATCCATCTTGCCTGTCAATCCCAGGTGCGTCTCAATGGCAGAGAAACGTAGGGAGGGAGGGAGCAGAGAGGGACGTTTCTTTGGTTTTGGATGATGAGATAAAGCATTCTAAAAGTAAAATGAAAACATATGCAGACCTTTAAACACATCCACAATGGTTAAATAGAAGATGTTTTGCTACTTATTTGGCCTATAGCGTTGTTTTAGTGTTATTTTACTAATCTGATATCCACATATTTCCTCATCATCAACAAATGGACATTTTGGGCCAAAACGTTTAAAATAATGACATTCGGTCAGCAGTCCTAAGACTCAGGAAGCAGGAGCTGACAATTGTTTCAGCTCGACTCGTTCGGCTTCCCCACTCCTTGTCATCATTTTTTTTCCGCCATGTGCTGTGTGTCAACTGCTGTTGCATCACGTCAGGTCGGATGATGGAATATGTATTGCTATTTAAATGCTAATTTCACTTCAGCTGCTGACGAAAAAAGTTTTGACTGTGGTAAGGTGGCAGTAAAGCCGGCAGCTTACACTCCCATTTGATCTCCAGGTAACCAAGTTTAAACAGTGCAGATGATGGCTGCAACGAGGGAGAAATGCAAGAGACAAAACAGGTTCAAGGCGGGTGAACCATTAAAACAACAACAGTGTAAATACATTGCTGTAAAAATGTAATAAATACATGAACTAATGTACTCTCAATTCATCTTGAGGACAAACATGCAGCATAATGCTCAAACACATACAACACAGGATCAGGGGGAGAACCACAGCATCGACAGTCCAAAACACAGGCCAAACAACATATACATATATATATATATATATATATACATATATATATATATATATATATATATATATATAGTCTCTATGACTTTTTGACTTATTTGTTAGAATATGTATTTTGTCTTTGCTCATATTTCCAGCGCTTTCTGAGCATCCTTATCGTGCATCTGGCTTTTGTGAAATCTACAACAAAGTTACCTTTTCTCTGTGCTATGCATTAGGTCAATGTCTATGTGAATCTAGCGAGACCTAGAACCAACCATGATCAAGGCATTTAGGTGTACATTCCTGTAGGGTCTAAGCACAGAGACTCAAGAAACTACACCGTTTGAATTGCTCAGTTGGTCAAAGTATGCAGGCTTTTAATGGATTTGCTTTAGCATGAGACATGTTGACATTGCGGTCTTTAACAGTAAAAATCCCTCGTCTTTGCGGATAGACCCTGGAAGGGAGCTATGAAAAAATCACAATGGAGTCCTTCAGACACCACAACGACTGGTGGCTTTTATGATGGATTTCTTCCAATCTAGATTGGGTAAACAAACGCCTGCCAGAGAGTGGCGACGGTGTGAGCATTTTTCATCAGCCTCCATTAATGCTGTTTATATCTCCCTATTTCAATCCCTCGGGAGGGACCCGGTGGGAAGCGTCTCAAAACGCCAGCAATCAACTTGCGCTATCTGCATAACTCAATTAGCGCTTGAGAATGGCTCCGCGAGTGTTTACCGCGTGTTCATTCTCGCTAACTTCAGTTTCTCACTTCCCTCCTTTCATTTATTTCAAATATCAAGGACTCATTGAATGACAGGCCCCTTGTCTGTTCTTGGGGGAAACAGATGGAGGGGCGGGGGTTAGGCAGTACAACAATGAGTCTTCGAGATATTTTTTTCAGTTACTGCTCAAGGACATCAATTTAGGCAACATTCTTGAGATAGGACATTTTAAATGTTTTTTCTTTTCTTATGAGCATATATTTAATCTCATTTGCATGCTAAAATTGGCCACATCCTCCATTCCTCACTGTCCTTTAAAATAGCATATTTCTAGTATTACCATCTGCTGCCTCCTGTCTAATGTAATGCAAAGGGTATGGATTAAGAAATGAATATGGTCATGCCGAAAAGGGAACGCTGTGTATTCTGGATATCCTGAATGTTCCTGAATCTGGTGACACAAACATTTTGTAGGATTGCCTTGAGCCAATCAACGTGTGCGATGTTATCACGAAGAAAAGTCAGAAAAGAAAAGTCGGCTTAACCCTGTCTGTCCATCCACACAGTTACATGGTTGTTTGTTTAGCTTTTGATCTCTGTGGCCACACAGATAGATTTAATAATGCATTTAATTGTGATGTGATGCCTAAATCACCTATGTCTCTATTTTCTTATGCACCTCACTAAAAAGACCCATCCGGGGAACTTTTCGTTTTTCTGCTGTGAGTCATCTCCATTAGTTTTATATAAGCTTGATTTACCATTTATACGATTTATAAGACAATGTCTGTGTTCCCAACGTTACCTTGATGCTGACCACGGCAGCTAAATCCCTGACCTGTTTGCTTTCTCATTAACCTTCATAAATAAGATTCTGCAACTGTGGTATTGATGTTATTATTCTGATGATGAGTTTTAGTTTCAGAGTAATGGTTCCAAGGCTTCCGTGAATCATTGGGCTGAGCGATCAGGCACATTTGCACATGACAACATCTCTTGCAGTGAGCCAGTGTTTGAAGCAGCAGGAGTTTTAATGATTGTTTATCCGGGCCTGTTTGTGCTTGATCTATCAAAGTGTGTGTGCTTCACTTTGCCCAAGAAAGTAGTGGAGCAGACGCGGCCCGTTTTCTCTCTTACTAACGGGTGGCTGTAAAGATGCCGGGACACATGTTGCTATCACTTGAGAACAGTGTGCGAACTACACCTGAGAACAGTGTGCAAACTACACCTGGGAACAGTGTGCGAACTACACCCGAGAACAGTGTGCGAACCACACCTGAGAACAGTGTGCAAACTACACCTAAGAACAGTGTGCGAACTACACCTAAGAACAGTGTGCGAACTACACCCGAGAACAGTGTGCGAACTACACCTGAGAACAGTGTGCGAACTACACCTAAGAACAGTGTGCAAACTACACCTGAGAACAGTGTGCGAACTACACCTAAGAACAGTGTGCGAACTACACCTAAGAACAGTGTGCGAACTACACCCGAGAACAGTGTGCAAACTACATCTGAGAACAGTGTGCAAACTACACCTTGGGCTTTGGGGA
>OMNR01044184.1:0-12290 GCA_900303205.1 Mora moro
GGTGAGCGTGACCTGTCCTAGACGCACAGCCTGAAGAGCACGCGCACACACACACACACACACACAGGCACACACACACACACACACGCACACACACACACACACACAGACACACGCACGCACGCACGCACACGCACGCACACGCACAGACGCACACATCCGCGCATCATAAGGTGTGATAAAGCAGTCGCTCCAGGGATCGATCGGACATCTCGCCTCAAGGTCAGGAGTGCTCACTTTTTACTTCTGCTGCTGTGCTGCTGTTGTAATGTCTGCGCTCGCTGGGTTAAATACACAGAGAGGGTTTCTTGTTGTTGTGCCTGGATGTTTGTTTATTTATGATGGTGTGATTGTTGTTTAAGAAGTGCGCTGAACAATTTTGAACCAGTTGGGTTGTCATTCTAAGGATATTTTTATTATTATTAAGTTTGTTTAAAGTTGTCACTTTTTTGTAAAACCTATGCGTGGTCCGGCTGGCACCTGCTGTTTCAACCAAGACTTAAAAGGTAGAAGAGGGGGAAAAACAAAGGAACAGGTGGTTGTTTTGATGGAAAGGACTCATGAGGAAGAGGAAGAGAAAGAAGGAAGATGGGTTGGCATAGATATAGCACTAAAGGAGAAAGGGAAATGAATAACTGGTCCAACTGGTCTGACTGTCTATAACTGTTCCTAATTCACGTGGTTCAACGTATTCAGTTGCACGACACATTTTCATTACACTAATCCATATTTAAATAACCTTCGTGTGGGTTGTCTTTTGTTTCTGCCTTAATCAGAATGTCCACAACTTTATATCTGTATCTGTGTGTATAATGTATAACTCAATCATGCAGATAATAAACGAGCAGGGCTATCCTGTGCCTTGTCATTCGGGTTTATAGAAATCAGAGTTCTCTCAATTTCACAGCTTGCTTTGAAAGTACCTTTACCTTGTGAACACAGGAGAGTGCTTTCTTACTGCAGTGAGGGAAGCAACATCAAAGTTTGCAACACATTGCTATGTAAAGTAACGAACGACGGTCCACACACTTAATCCAAAAGCACGCAGGGAAAAAAATGGCGTACTACAATAATGATAACATGATCCTTAGGGTGTCGCCGATGGACTTTGGGAAGCTTTACCCAACCAACACTAACATGTGAGTCAGAGTGTTAGCGGTTACACCGGAACCCACTGCATCAGACAGGAGAAGACAAAGCCCAGCAAGATGACACATGCCCTGGGGTGGGGGGCTGGCGCACACGTCACGAAACGGTGTCACTGTGTGTGTGTGTGTGTGTGTGTGTGTGTGTGTCTCCATGTGTGTGTGAGTTAAGCCCCACCCGAGGTAAACATATAAAAGACCTGTTCCAACCTTTTTTTAAACATTAACTCTCTGGAGTCTTCTTAACCAGGACTTGGCTGATTTCACAAACACTAACTCGCTTTGCCGCTTCGTGAGGACATAACTGAACTTTCTAAAGGGACCATGGCAGCTGCTGGCTTTCAGATTCTGGGCATTGCCTTGGGCCTTATCGGCTGGATCGGGGCCATCATCGTGTGCGCCTTACCCATGTGGAAGGTGTCCGCCTTCATCGGGCAGAGCATCGTCACGGCCCAGACCACCTGGGAGGGCATCTGGATGACCTGCGTGGTGCAGAGCACCGGGCAGATGCAGTGCAAGGTCTACGACTCCATGCTGGCGCTGAGCAACGACCTCCAGGCCGCCCGCGCTCTCATGATCATCTCCATCCTGGTGGGCATCGTGGGCATCCTGCTGGCCGTGGCCGGGGGAAAGTGCACCAACTGTGTGGAGGACGAGAGCACCAAGGCCAAGATCTGCATCACGGCGGGCGTGGTGTTCATCATCTCCGGCATCATGTGTTTGATCCCCGTCTGCTGGACGGCCAGCACGATCATCAGTAACTTCTACGACCCCCTGATGGTAAGCTCCTTGAAGAAGGAGCTGGGCGCGGCGCTGTTCATCGGCTGGGGCGCGTCCGCCCTGCTCCTCATCGGCGGGGGGATTCTGTGTGCCAACTGCCCCCCCAAGGACAACTACTCCGCCAAGTACTCGGCCCCCAAGCCAAGGGACTACGTCTGAGTGGAGCAGCACTGGAAGAAAATGAAAGAATGACGGGGAAAAATGAGTGAAGAGACTGAAACGGACTTGGAAAATGAGTGTTTGCCACGTTTGTGCGCGCTCGGCTCTGTATTGTGTGTGTGATGTGAGGTGATGTTTTAGCTCTGTATTTCATGGTTAGTTGGACGAATGTATGCTTGAGCTCCAGACAAATGAGGGATCGGGGTGATTTTCTGTGTCGGAGATCGAGTGACAAGAATGAACACCCAAACAACCGAGTCAACGAAAGGAGTCTGGTTACGTTCTACCGACCAACAAAGACCAACCAATTTCAAACTTTCAATGTCAATGTTTTATCTGCTTTGAAATATTTCGTTCATGTTGGCTTTTTTATATATAAGTTGTTTGTGCATATACAGAGATCACAAAAGTGTAAATAAAGAATTATTTTTCACACTTGAATGTCTCGTTTGCTTTCTGAAGTTATGCAACACAGTTAAAAGCTAAAACTTCCCCTGTCTTCTTAAAGACTAGTTGTCTCTACAAGGAAACATTATTAGGTTTTTCACAACGTTGTTTGAGTTTTCAGCTGACTATTGATAAAAAAGTATTAATCGGTTTTGTAGATTTAACACTGCTAGTAGTTATGAATACAGAATAGAAAAGTGGGCATCATACATACTTCAAAATAAATTACTATTTATAGATCATATTTGATGATATTTATGAAATTAATCCAAATGACAATTACAAATTAAAACATAATACATAAAAAAATGTTTTTGTATTGGTGTAAAACAGTAAAACTGAAAACATTCCTACCAGAACCGACACAAACCACACAGATCTCTAACTAAGTTGTCTGAGTATTATACACATTTACATTTAATCATTTACCAGGCACATTCACCCAAATGACTTAAGTTAGTGAGGCTGAGAACAATCCAAGCACGTACAATTAATACTGAAATAAGAACAGACATTACAGTGCTGCACAGCCAAGTCTGTGGACAACAGAAGTCTGAAATTGTATTGAATATTAACACGTCGTGCTTACTGCTTGTGTGCCACTGGGCCGTAGACGATATTTTCCACAAACATGGTCGACTCAAGTTTAGTTGTGATATTATTTCATACATTCATACATTGAAAAGCAATCATAGTCGCCCCCAAAAATATAGGTCAATTCTCAATGAAACTTTTATTTTGAAGAAAAAAAGACAAGATTATCTTGTTTACAAAAGGAATTCCTTCCATGTGTACCCAAACATCCATGGCACACCGGAAGGTACACCGAGCGCAAAATGCTGCTGCTTTATCTGACCTTTCCGTCTCAGTAATCTATTAGGCCGGCTCTGTTGGCGGTCATTGGATCTCTGTTTGTGTGTAAACAAAGCATCTGGCCAATAGGAGCTGTTTATCGAGCTTTCACATACCCTTATGTTTAACTACCCCCATCTCCCAGCGAGAATCTATAAAAACACCCCCTGGCGTTTCCCCCACAACTCTTCTTCTTCTCTGGACGTTGGTCGTCGTACGTTGGACAGTCTCTCAGACAACGACATGGTATCCCAGGGGATCCAGATCATGGGCTTCTCCATGGCCCTGATTGGCTGGTTCCTGGTCATCATCGTGTGCGCGCTGCCCATGTGGAGCGTGACCGCCTTCATCGGCGCCAACATCGTGACGGCGCAGACGATCTGGGAGGGCATGTGGATGACCTGCGTGGTGCAGAGCACCGGCCAGATGCAGTGCAAGGTCTACGACTCCATGCTGGCGCTGTCCCGGGACCTGCAGGCCGCGCGCGCCATGGTGGTCATCGCCATCTTCACGGGCGTCGTCGGCGTGTTCCTGTTCATCGCCGGCGGGAAGTGCACCACGTGCATCGCCGAGGAGCGCTCCAAGGCCAGGGCCTGCATCGCCGCCGGGGTTCTGTTCATCGTGTCGGGCCTGCTCTGCCTCATCCCCGTGTCGTGGTCGGCCAACACCATCGTCAGTAACTTCTACAACCCCGGGATGCTCAACAGCCAGAGGCGAGAGCTGGGCGCGGCGCTGTACATCGGCTGGGGCGCGGCCATCATGTTGATGCTGGGAGGGGGGCTTCTCTGCTGGAACTGCCCAGCCAAGGATGAGGTCCCGCAGTACGCCCCCAGATACCTTCCTCCCAAGTCCAGGTCCTCGTCCCGAGAATACGTCTAGGACTTGGCCATCGCATGCAGGTCGGTTCCAGGACGAGGTTTTTGCTTTGGTCTGAGATCCAAAGATTTCACAGACATGGATGTTTGTACTCCTGAATCACAAAAACTTGACAAGAGAAGACCCGGAATTTGGATGTTAAAAAGGTCTGGCCGCCACAGAATTAGCACTTGCGCCCTGTTGAGTTGTTGTACATTTAGATTGTGGTGTGTCTTTTATATTCAACTGAAAGATAGAGAGATACGATGAAGATACAATCCTTAAACCTATTGTTGTAGATGTCATTGTCAATCAATATTCATGACAATCTGTTAAAGAGGTGTTTCGATTCCCAGCTTAGAAGATCTGAGCTGGGAGGAGTTTGCATGTTCTGCTTGTCTGAGTGCTCCTCGCGCCTCCCCTGATTGCAGAAACTAATTAGCCTTTGTGATTGTAACTGGTATCACCTTCAAGTGGTCACCCTGCCTTACCCCCCATTAACACCCTGATTAGATCCCCTGATAGGGAGGGACAATCAAAACCAGTTCATAGACAACAGGGAAGATTTGTGTATTATTATTAGATTCAGTTTGTTGTTGTCCAAAACAAACATTTTCACAAAAAAACAAACAACAAAAATATATTTTTTCGATTTTCACCTAAGTGTCTAAAGTGTAGTAGACATGGTCATGCCCTTTGTGTTTTCATGTTTAAAACGGCTGTTTTTCTTGTGTTGTGACTGTAAATAAACCTTGGACAGGGTGAGTGATGACTGAAAACATATCCAAGTACCATAAAGTCCAAGAACATCCAGTTGTATACTGTTCAATGAATGGATGATATGTTTCATATTCATTTATAAATAAATAAATCAATTAATTAATTAATTTGTTGTTGTAAATCTGTTTCAGTTTTATCTGTCGGTTAGCAAATATCATTTCAAATTTGACCTTTCAAAACGGTGTTCTTCATCAGCAAAAAGAAATTGAATTGAATAAAACACAGAAAATAATCATGTTAAATTATTAAAAGATCCAAATATGAGAAAATAAACTATTACAGGCAACTGTAGCAGATGGATACAAAAGGAAAAAAATAAAGAATAAAAATAACACAATTAGAATAGAAGATATGAAATAATGGGATTATAAAGATGCATTAGGCAAATACTGCTACCTGCTATCAATCAAGTGATGTGATACAAAACAATTAATACAACACAACACAACACAATACAACATAACATAACCAAATCAAAATGTTAGCATTCTACGATAACCCTCGCTCATTTTAATTCTGCTGCAGGTTATTCATAACATGCGTTTCTTTTTTCTCGTGCTTTCCTTCTTGTTTCCTGCTACTGAGTCGTTCAACTCAAATACATTTAAATAATTTAGCTTCCTGTTTACGACTTCCACCTCAAAATGTGGTCTGACAAGAAACTCCTGGTCATATAGTTGTAAACATTCACCTTCCAGAGCACCAAGATGGGTCATACATTCAAACACGCTGGGACCTTTTCTATCTAGAGCTCACATTGTAACACAATTTAATTCCATTGCTGTACTATATTTGGTACTATATCTCCCCACCAACGCTTCATTCATTCAGAGAGTGTAGACGTGATTGTTAGGTCGTTGATTATTGTTTTGATCGAGTAAAGTTGGAACCACAACAAATGTAAATCACATCAGTTAAGACAAAGAGAGAAAGGGGACCACTCAGACAGTACTTAAAATGGATGGCCATCGTTCGGGTCACGACCGGTTTTAGGTGGGAGGCACAGTCATCTCTAAAGACAAAGACAATGCCCTGCAAGCTCCTCCTCTGTCTTGGTATTTCTCTGCCAAGATTGAGAGAGAAAGAGAGGAATCTCGTTGTGCAGGAACAACTCACCTGATGACAACACACCCTGTACTCCTGGCCATTCTGAGACAAGTCATCGCCGAGGACGCTCCTTCACTTCGACACAACCCCATCACCGCGGAGCACTGAGCCGGAGGGAGCTGAACCAGACAACACTGCCTCCGCCATGGGGAAGATAGGAAAGGAAGTGGCCGGCCAGGTGGTGAGCTTCATCGGCCTGGCCGGAGTGGCGGTCACCTGCGGCATCCCCATGTGGAGGGTCACGTCCTACATCGGCGCCAACATCGTGACGGGGCAGATCGTGTGGGACGGCCTGTGGATGAACTGCATCATGCAGAGCACGGGCCAGATGCAGTGCAAACTCAACGATTCTGTGATGCGTCTCGGCAGGGACCTGCAGGCGGCCAGGGCCCTGGTGATCATCGCCCTCATCTTCGGCTTCCTGGGCTTCATGGTCACCTTCATCGGGGCCAAGTGCATGGGCTGCCTGAAGTCCGACGCGTCCAGGTCCAAGGTGGTGATCCTGGGCGGCTGTCTGATCATCTTCTCGGCCATCTTGATTCTGATCCCTGTGTGCTGGTCGGCCGCCATCACCATCACGGACTTCCAGAACCCCCTGACCATCGAGACTCAGAGGAGAGAGATCGGCGCGTCCATCTACATCGGCTGGGCGTCTGCGGCGCTGCTGCTGATCGGGGGCGTCATCTTCACGACCTCCTGCCCACCGCAGAGGGCTATGTACGGATACCCGGGCTACGGACCACCCCCCATCTACCCATACCCGGGGGCACCGGTGCCCAATCCAGCCACCTACGGGCCGGTGTACGGCCCGCCGCCTCGGGCCTATTCTGGAACAGGCTCGTATGCACCGAGCAAACCCTACGCTGCCCCCACAGCGAACTCTGCTAGACAGTACCTCTAACAAGGCTGGCGTGGACAGAAAAGGACTTGTGCAAAGACTTTTGTCCTGATGTCTAACCAGGAAACTGTTTTGCTGTTGCTTTGCTAAGGTAGCAGAGTAACAGACGTGTAATACTGCAATGCTGATGCATTCATTTGATCTGCATCAGTAAGGTGGCATCAGTAAGGTGATTAATGTGAAATGTAATTATTGCGAAGAATTGTCAATATTTCGTATTTATATCGATATGTATTTTATCGATATGTATTTTAGTCATTGAAAAGAGAAGGCTGAGTAATGTTTACCCAGCAATGTGCACTAATGAGATGTTACAAGTGGATATTTGTGAAGAGTATGAATTGTGATCACATGGCACTGTATATGTTGTTGTAACATATTAAAAATGATTTCAAGAAAACAATTTTCCCGTGCAAAGAAACATTTGTAAAGTGTGAGTGCGTTTTTTAATATGTAGATAAGGTGTACGTGAAAAGAAATGGAAATAAATGTAAAAAATATATATTTTTAATACATTTATTAATGTGTTAATTTCATTATAAAATAGGAGCTAGTAAAAAGAAAATGAGCATGAGAAAATAAGTCATAACTTATATGACGATAGCGATAATACATTATATTTATATAGCGCTTAGTGCAAGTGTAAAATATAAAACAAATATCAGTGGTTAACATTAAAATATTTACAAATCATACTCTGTAAGTGGCAGAATGAGACATGGGGTCAGAGAGGTGAGGAGAGTTCAAAACAAAAAAATTCAAAGCACAACAAAAAAAAGCAGACATTGATCAAGGAGGTCAAGAGAAGTCGCATTTTTAAACTCAGAATCCCCAGTATGTCAATATCATAAATGTAACACAACGTAACAGAGACCATAAATGTCTCTAGCTTGTGACCTATGGCTTCCGGTGATGAGTCATCTCAACATTGATTGGTTCCTTTTTTTAAATATTTTACCACGAAACTGGCGAGCAAAACCTGTGCGGCCGGTTCCCTGGCCCATCAGCGATTGGCCAGTAGAGTGGAAGCCAGTGAGCACCTTGTCACCAGGCATGACCAGAGTGGCTGATACCCAGCTCATGGAAACCCCTCCCTGTGGGCTAATTATGAGAAGAATCTAGTGTGGCAGGAAACCTACCGGAAGCCTGGGTTTCAGGTCAACGCAAAGGGGAGGCTCCACCTCCTCAGAGCCTGATGCCTTAAAAGTGAAAACAAAGTCACAACTGTCACTATTCAGCTTGACAACCCAGCAGGACTCACGGAACTCTTCCAAGGCTCCTATAACTCCTCTTGCCTCCATTCAACCAACCAACCAACCAACCAACCAACCAACCATGGTGTCAATGGGACGGCAGATGCTGGGCTTTGCCCTGGCCATCATCGGCGCACTCGGGACCATCATCGTCTGCGCACTGCCCATGTGGAAGGTGACCGCTTTCATCGGGGCCAATATTGTGACGGCGCAGACCATCTGGGAAGGCCTGTGGATGAACTGTGTGGTCCAGAGCACGGGGCAGATGCAGTGCAAGATCTATGACTCGCTCCTCCAGCTGCCGCAAGACCTGCAGGCCGCCAGAGCGCTGGTAGTCATCTCCATTATCGCGGGGATCTTCGGGGTGCTCCTGGGCATCGCCGGGGGCAAGTGCACCAACTTTGTGGAGGAAGAGAGGGCCAAAGCCAGGGTGGCCATCGCAGCTGGGATCATCTTCATCATTGCTGGCGTGCTCATCCTCATTCCTGTGAGCTGGTCGGCCAACAACATCATCCAGAACTTCTACAACCCCATACTCACCAACCCTCAGAGGAGGGAGATGGGGGCCTCACTGTATATCGGCTGGGGCTCTGCAGGCCTGCTGATCCTGGGCGGGGCCCTTCTCTGCAGCTCCTGTCCACCCAAAGACGAAAATGACTACCCAGTGAAGTACTCTCAGGCCCGATCCGCAGCCACCAGCCGGGCCTACGTCTGAGGACTCCATGTGTAAAGACAATTCTACTAAGCTATTTAATAAAACATACCTTTGAGATAAGCTATGGAACAGGACCAGGATAACACTGATTTTTCTTCAGTAATTGAGAGACAAAATGGCTGTGACGGCCTAAAAGGGTGGGAAATCTACCTGAGCACGGCGAGAGCCATGCTATGCTACCTGTGTACTGTGTGTAAAATACACAGAAGTTGGAGTTGTTGATTTCAACTTCAACGTCTGTGACAACTGTGATGAAGGAAACAGATTTTTTTGTTGACAATTGTATGTACAGAGTGTTTTACTTTTACAAATTGTATATTGCTATCATTCGCAAATCAAGTGTTTTGTGTACGTCCAAATTAGACTGTTGATTTTCAATTAAACATTCATTTAATCAAATGCTGTTCTCTGTCTTGTCTCTCTTATAATATGCCATGAAAGCTGTACCATTACAATAGTGAGTTCATTTTCCTAAACATCTTAAAATATTGATTCACTAGTCTCGAGAAAGCTTGAGCCCAGGAATTTGCCTCTTTAATCTCTAAAACAAAATACCTGTTTATGCTCATTTAAAAACTTCAGTGGATCATGACCCTAATGAAGACAACAAGTTACATGTAGTTATATCTGGTTTGATCTTGTTTGCCAGAACTTCCCTTGGGACTGAATCCCAACAGGCTGAACCAGTTCCTGACTGTGGAATGCCAGCCCGGCTCTCACTGAGTATGATTCACGATAGGCAAACACTTTTTAACACTTTTAAGATAAGCTTTACAACTCTCTTCTAAACAACAATTACTCTTGCAATCACACACACAGGGTTAAATAAGCCCAATAACCAGACTAAACCAAACTTC
The DNA here is from genome assembly GCA_900303205.1 of Mora moro. Classification (NCBI taxonomy): domain Eukaryota; kingdom Metazoa; phylum Chordata; class Actinopteri; order Gadiformes; family Moridae; genus Mora; species Mora moro. The sequence goes on from OMNR01044184.1 coordinate 9,849, forward strand.
CTCACTGCAGCATTAATCTTGTTTTCCCGCAAGGATGGCTTGAGCTACTTTTGTGGAGTCAGCTGTGGAGGAAAGGTGACAGGAGTGCTACAAGTTTCATGTCTTGAATGTTCCCAAACCAGTCAGGGCACACTATGTGATTTCGACCCCTGTAGAGGTGTGTCCGGCGTACCTGATGTTGTCGAAACCCAAACACAAAAGAAAACATTGCTTGTACACTGTAGTTCAGAATAACGATCAAGTGGGTTATGTACGTCTGGGTGTTCTTCCATTATTGTTTACTCGCCAACAATCATCTTTCCTGTAACATTTGTTTTCATTTTTTTCATTAGTATTTGTTCAAATTGGTTCAATTAGTTTCAATGTGTTGACCTCTAACCTCTACAGTTTTTGTTATGTAACAAAAAGACTCTGCTCTGCTTAACTTGATTTTGTCGATGTTCCTGCCATTATTGGGACAACTCCCTAATTCCTGTACATTTGGCAAACTTTGTTTCACAGCCTTATGTCACCTCTAAAGATAACATCTGTCGGTATGCCAAACAACCTGTCCCTCCCCTGCCTTTCGTTTAACAGCTCCTGGAACGGAAGGTCAACACATCTTGTTTCCTCGCGTTGCTCGACAAACCCGATCCTCATCCTCATTCTCATCTTGGCACAGAAAGAACCACTAACTTCATTGTCTTCTCACTTAATTACTTAATTACTTGTTACTAATTACTCACTTAATTAGTATCAGTTAGTATTCCTTTGTATTCCTTTTGACAAAAAAAAAACCCACAAGTGTGCCCTCAAAGTAACCCTCAAAGCCACAGCTCAGCTAAAAGCACACATTGTATATATTGTGTTTTTGGGGCTTCCAAGGGCACATTACGCACACTAGACCTGATCGGTCCTACAGCACGGGAGGCACACATCGGCCTGCGGTTCTGACATGGTTTCCATGACAACATGCCGTTTCCTCTGCAGCACCCTGGGCCTGCTGGGCTGGAGCAGCGTGGTGGTCACTACCTAAGTGCACCAACTCGATTCAGGACGAGGAGACTAAAGTCTAACTTGTAACCGCTCCCCCAGACTAGAGCAGGAACATGGGTAGAACATGGGTTTCTGTTTTGTTTGGCAACATGATCCGTTTCGCTGTGAACAAGCAGTCCTACATTTTGTTCTGCGTTTGACACTTGGCACCTTAGGTTTGATACTGAGCACACATCCACAACAGTGAAGGAAGAACCAGTTCTCACCTCAGTCATCTTGTCTGTTGTTGTTAAAGAAATGCTCTCACCACTGATTGTCTTAAACTCTGGGAAAACACAATGTAAACCTTGGTTGCTTGTTTGTTTTTGTCTTTTGTTTCTTTTGTGGGTTGGTTAGTTAGTTGGTTAGTTAGTTAATTAGTTTAAAAAATGAGTTAGTTTGTTTGTTTGTTTGTTAGTCGGTCGGTCGGTTAGTTAATTAGTTTCTTTCTTTCATCCCTCTATCACACAGTGTGAGAATCCATGTTTTTGAAACCTGTTATTCATTATTCATACATTAACTGAGAGATACACAGAGGGGGTAGTTATCTAAACGTAGTCATCAAATCCAAAGCCAAAGCAAAAATATGAACCAATTGAATTTGGTACACCCATGCATGTGGAATGCCAGAGTTACTGAAATGTCGATTCTTTGTTTTATTCGAAAGAGTTTGGGTGTTGTTGTTTTTTTTCCACTTGTGTGTGACGGTGGTGACAGTGGTCTGTTGTGTTATCAGGTGAAACAGGGAGTGTTTCGGGTGGTGATGTGACGACGGAGAAACGTAGCGAAAAAACATCGAAATCCACGCCCAGCCCTTCGGTCACAACGAGACCAGTTTCTGTAGTGGCATTTTCTTTTCTTCGGTTTCTTATGAACTTTTGTCTGCTCTTTAACCGGAGTGAAATTGTGTGATTGAATACATTCCTTTCACTTGATTAACTTTCAACACCATGACAACCTGATGAATCTATAAAAAGATTTTCTAAGAAAGAAATATAATAAGCCTACATTTTTGTGATTTACGGAGTTTGTAAATGCAATTAACATCACTTGCAGATGTGGAGCATTATTTTAGTGGAAAGAGTGTGTCGCGTTCGTGTCTCTGGTGAAACACTGACACCTAGTGGCGTTGGCATCCAAACGCAGCTCTCCTTTTGACAAACCAAACCAACACAAGGTTCCCCGTACAATCACCATAGGCTATCTGGGGAAATTTTTGTTTTTTGTTATTTATTTGTTGGAGAAATTGTGTTCTGCCTACACTGTTTGGTGTTATGGACTGTACACAGAATACACATGTAAGGCCAAAATATCAATGGAATTTAAATACATAAATAAATACATAAAAACTGAAGGGATATATTATTTCCTGTTGTTGTTTTTTCAATGGCTGTTTCTGATCCTCTCTGTCTCCCTCCTTCTCCACAC
>OMNR01044186.1:0-16682 GCA_900303205.1 Mora moro
GATGGATGGCGGAGCAAAGAGGAGGAGGAGCAGGAGGTGCATTATAGCTGGAAGCCCTCCATAGGGGCCTCGCACTGCTGGAAGAGGAACTGCTGCTGCTGAATGTCCACGGCGGGGGCCAGCGACGGGTCCTCGTCGTCGGGGCTGAAGTAGCGCTCGGTCAGGTCGAACGCCTTCTGGTAGATCTCCTTGTTCTCGTGGTGCTGCAGGAAGTCCAGCTTGTCCAGGCCTGGGAGAGGGGGAGGGAGATGGCAGGGGGAGAGACAAGTGCACATGAAGGCAGGTTAATAAGTCTCAATGTTGTAAGTAATCTATTTACGGTTACGATATAGTATTTTATCTACAGCCACTTAGGGATTTTCTTTCGATACATGTCATCGAGGAGTGGGTTAGGCCTCTTGCTTAAGAATGCACACAGGTAGACTGCAGACATTGGGAGTCAAAGTGTGTGTGTGTGTGCGTGCGTGTGTTTCCATCCGCCCACCATAAGCCTCCTCTATGAGAGCACAGTAGGGATTAATGCCCCCTCCTCTCTTGGCCTCCAGCTCCCCGAGGCGCAGGATGTTCTCCAGGCCGTTCAGGGCCACCTGCACTATCTTGGAGTCCATCAGTGTCAGCAGGTCACACAGCGGTCCGATGCAGCCCATGTCCACCAGGTGTCTGCGGGGGGGGGGATGACGTCAGAATTGATGTCAACTGTTGTTACCAAGGTCTCGCAGATAGCTAAATGGAATTGATTTACCCAAATGAGTCGCCACATGCATACCTGATCTGCTCTGCGGAGCCCCCTGAGGTAGCATTCGTGATGGCCCACGCGGCCTCCTTGCGCGTCCGGAACTCTGCCACCTGTAGGATGGCGATGAGAGGGGGGATCAGTCCTGCGTCGATCACCAGCTGAGAGAGACCAGAGAGAGAGAGAGAGAGAGAGAGAGAGAGAGACTGGGATTAGACACTTGGAAGCCACGATGGCACATCTCCTGTTTTTACTCACAATCGCCAATCACAGTGCTGGGCAGTGTTTCCCAAGCCTTGGGGTCAGGACCCCACTTGGGGTCGCCCTGATATGCATATGGTTAGCGGGAGATTAATGGCTTATGAACTATTACGATTTAACGGTACATTTTTTGTTATATTTCTAGTGATTAGTAGCCACAAGCAAGCTACTAGTAACAAATAACTTTACTGGGACACTGATGTTATGGATAGTATTTTGTTAGGGTTCGCAAGTATTTTCTGATCTAACAATGGGGTCGCTGATCAAAAAAGGTGGCGTCCCACCTGGATCTGTGCTCGGCTCCCTGCCGTGATGTTGGAGATGGTCCAGCAGGCCTCCTTCTTGATGGACTCCTTGGTGCTGCTGAGGAGATGGAGCAGGGACTGAAGAGCTGAACAGTTCAAGATCACCTGCACGACGCACAACGACAAGCACACGCACACGCACACACACACACACACACACACACACACCATGAAATACTCTGTTTGAAAACCCTGGATTGAAGAACCAGTGTGGAGGAAAGTAATGGAGATACTGGTTTCTATGGTTTCAGGGAAATGGTGGCTAAACTGTGAGAAGCGGTGGTGCTGATGGCCAGGACACGCCACTTGACTGCAGAGCTTGCCCTATGGCATTGTGGGGGACTGAGTTCTGTGCATATCAGGAAGTGGTTACGTGTTACCTACCTGTGTCTGTAGGTCATCTCCTGTGACTATATTCCCCACAGCGCGTAATGCAGGGGACACCACCTTGTAGTCAGTGTGTCTAAAAACACGAAAACAGTGTCAGTTAACTGAATTCGATACTATTTAGCATGTCAAGTCAACAAACTGGTTAATTGGATGTCAGAGTCGTAAAATAATGTGTGTGTGTGTGTGTGTGTGTGTGTGTGTGTGTGTGTGTGTGTGTGTGTTTTCTTACAGCAGTAATTCCACCAGCCTGCGACAGACCCCAGAGTCGATGACGGCCTGGATCTTGTCGTTGGGACCGTCGGACAGGTAGGAGAGAGCCCAGCATGCGTCGGCCAGGATGTCCGTGTCGTTTACGAACAGCAGCCATGACAGCACGCTGAGACACGGCGAGACCTGGAAGATGGAGGCACAGGGTCAGGGTGGGGGGATTGAGTATCACTCAGAAGTGGGAGAGGGTCGCCCCCCACCAACCAGCCAGGAGGGGGCAGTGGCGGGTCACAGGTAACCATGGTAACAGTTACCTTGCTGAAGTCCGGTGGCGGGTTCTTCCCTCGACACAGGTTCGAGAGCGCCCACACGGCGTTCCTCATCATCGTCAGGCGATTCTGTTTGGCCAACAACCTGCCAGACGTCATCACAGAGGTTAGGTTTTTTTTTTTACTGTTACTGTTAGTTATTATGCATATATTGTTGTTGCTATTACTTAATGCACTTTTCTTTTTTTTAACAACAATTAAGTAACAATAAAGTTAACGTTCACAGGAACATCTCTCCTGAATAGGTAACTCAATGTAAAAAACATAGAACAAAACAAAAACAAAAACGAACAAACAAACAAAACAAGGACAACGCAGAGGAACAGACGAAGAGCTGCTGCTACGTACTGCACCAGGGAGGGCAGGATGTTGCAGTCCACCACGTAGTCCCGGCATTCAGTGCTGTCTCCTGCTATGTTCCCCAGGGCCCACACAGCCTGGGGAGAGGGGGGGGAGAAACACACTGAGCTCAACACGACGCCACACACACACACACACACATCTAGGTCACCGAGACGTCGTCATTTAGTCTGAGGAAATGTATGCTAAATCTGCATTATTCACTTTTTGTTTTCTGCTGCAGCCATGTTCACAAGTATTTGAAATGAGTGTCTGAAGAATAAAACCCATCCACCCACAGCTTAATCAACCATGGTCTGTTGGACACGTTTTTTTTTTTGTTTTTTTAGTAAATACCAACAATTGTCCATACTTTTAGCTACAGATTCAGTAAATGGATCTACTCCATTTCTTAGTCAGTTACAAGGTTCACGCAGTCATCCGTACCTGCTCTTGGACATCTTCAAAGTCTGAGGTGAGCATCTCTATGAAGATGGGCACGGCACCCGCCTGGATGACCACTCTGGTCTGGTGGGACGTCCCCGACGCGATGTTGGTGAGCACCCAGGCGGCCTCGAACTAGCAGCCATGGCAAATACACACGGAACGCATGAAAAACCATCTGACATTCAACAAATTCAGGGTCCTTGTTCTCGTTGCGCGTTAAACTACTATTTACGTATGTATGATATTGAATGACTCCCAGTGTTTTACAGAATTCCTCAATAGCTGAAGCGGCAGTACCTGCAACGTGCAGTTCTCCCTTCTTTTCAGGAACTCCACGAAGCGGTCCACCACCCCAGGGGTGGCGATGACCTCATCGATCGGTGGGTTGGGTTCTGTGTGTGGAACAACGCCAAGTGAGTGAGCCGTGCGAGACACTTACATAAACATAATAACTTACATAAATAATGTAGATTTGGAAATTAAAAGGTGAAATAGGCTTCTGTCGAAATACCGATGATTTTATTTTCGTGCGTACCTTTCGATAGGAGCTTCCGGAAGCGCTGAGTGCCGATGAGCTGCTGCTCCGGAGCACTGGAGAAGATCATCTGTGTCATGTCCTCCGATATCGCCCCACCCTTCAGGACGGAGAGAGACACACGGTCAGAAATCAGGCACAGCAGAATTTCCCCCCCAAAAACAACATCCAAGTTCAACTGTGCATGTGTCACATACTCCAGTACGCCAGCACAACGTATACCAGTGTGTGTACAGCGGGCATGACAACTGTCACTCGTATTGTATTCAACAACAACAAGTTGTTGTTGTTGTTGTTACTTGTTGTGATGGCGGTGAAGCTGATTTCCCCCCTACCGTGAGGGCGTCCATGTTGTTGGCCTGGGACTCCAGGTAGCCACTGTCTGCCATCCCATCATCCTCCAAGGCTCCATCGTCCTCCACTGTTGCAACGTTTCGCCTCTTGAAGAGCTGGGAAAGTAGAGAACGCGATTGACATTTCCCCAACAGTATACCACAGTAATGCCGATGGCATTAGACAGATTGACGCTAGCTCTCTTGGATGACGTGCTTATGCACAAATATGACGACGCGATATCAACGATGAAAAAAAACAAAACACACCATAGGAGGAAAACAAAGCGGAGGAGCACCTTTGACATGAAATGTGAACGTAGGACACATCGAAGTTCATACACACCTGTTCATCCTTCTTCTGTTTGCGCAACTGTAGTCCTTCCTCCTCCCTCCTCCTCCTCATCTCCTCCGAATTGAGCGCCTTGTTTTTGTAGCTCTTGAGCCGCGCATTGTCCTTACTTTGACTCATCGTGTATCCTGGAGAAACATATACACACACATATATATATATATATATATAACATATTGACACGTGTTAGGGCGGGGATGGTGACAATACCTGGCCTTATGAGTGCATCGTTTGAAAGCATGCATGCATGGGGAGCAGCATGTCAACACTGTCGTGACATGGCTCCGGCTCGGCAGCGACCCGCTACATTGGGTTACGCAGCGAACTCTAGCTTGTTGTGTGTGTGTCGTGTTGCAGTATATAAGTCATGTTGGTTTACTGTGTCTCGGTGTAGTGTGAAATGTGTAGTACACCAGGTATAGTGCACCGGGTGTAGGTTTAGTCCAATGCTTGACAGGGACACACTTGTTCGCCTGTTCCGTCTTTGCCCTGGTCGACACTCCCGTGGTGTGACAGATATCGATCACACATGATAACATCGGGGGTTTGCCGTGTGTTTATGGCAAACCGTCGCCCGTGTAGTGAGCTGACGTTATCGCGACGTTATTAATGGTTCACTGGGAAGTGTCATAACAGCTCCCAGCACATATAATAACAGAGACTAGCTAGCATGCTAACGTTAGCCAACTACGGCTAAGTCGCACAGCTCCGAAATACAACGTGAATCTAAGTCGCAACGACAGCGTAAAGATATGCAGCGTTACGCCGCTGGCGGTCGGGAGTCGGGAGCCATACAGTACATTGTTCCAGCGATCAATGTCTACGAATCAATATTGTAATATTTCTCTGACCTGAGAAAGTGGACTCTAATCCGCAAGGCCACCGTTTCTACGCCGGTACAGGACTGCGCATGCGTGAGCTACGCATCTCCTCTGGCTGCGCTCGCCACCCACTCCGAGGGGGGCGGGGGCGGGGGGTCACTCGTGCACCGTCGACATAAGCTCGACTCTTTTGTTATTGTGTTACATAACTGGGAGAAACTTGACATCATCATTGTGGTCCTCTGGCCCATACAGGCCTACATGTGTAGTATGCGTCTGCGCATACAGGGCCTATGATGATCAGAATAATCACTGATCACTGGATCTGTGGATTAGATTAGAGGTGGAATCTATTTTTATTTGTTGACCTCTGAAATGCTCCTTCGTCTTCTTCTCGTCCTACCTTCTGCTTTGCTTCTTACTTCCTCCTTCGTCTTCATCCTCCTCTTCCTCTTCTCCCTCTGTTGCAGCGCAACCGCCATCGACTTTGGTGGAGGTGTCTTTGTCTTTACGGACAATTGCTGGCTCAATGGTGAACGAATGGGTGTGAAGGTTGTCCTCTGTGGTGACAGCGAAGGTTGTCCATGCTGCATTTTAGTTGTTATGATGACCCACAGGTCGACAAACAGACAGAGTTAACTCCAAGGAAACCTGAGGTTAAAAGTTATGCTTTAGATGTGAACAGGAGTTCATAACACAACCTCATCTGTTGAACTCGACTTCGATAGACATTCCATTTGTCCGTGGATAAAAGATTAGATAACACATGTTGTCAAAGGTATTCAGCTTAACGGTAAAACATTCACATAGAATATAATAGTAGGTCTCAGAGTGATATGTGTAACTGAGATAACTCCCAGGTAGGCCTACTTCAGTGCATTATGAGTTTTACAGGTTTTTACAGGTTACAGAATCAGCTTCCAGAGCATTTCATTCGTTAAAACATTCAGAAGCAATTTGGTGCAAATCTTGCAATGGCCAACCTGGTCACAATTGATTCGACAGATTAATATCACATGTCAATGAGTCCATTGTGTGTATGTGTGCATGTGTGCATGCGTGCATGTGGAAGGTGGGGGTTAGCCCTTACATAAGTAGGCAGGCTGTATTTATTATCATGTTACAAAATGGCCATAAAGTCTAACTTACACAACCCGTTGTCTGTATAGGTCTCCCTTTGCAGCAGACCAGCAGTCAGATTGTTGTTCGTAGCTAAAGAGGAAAGTCAAGGTATGTCGAAATATACGTTCAAACACTTATGTTAAGTACCTCTACTTTTGTGCCATCTGTGATTTACATACTTACTTTGCTTATACATTTAAATGCTCATAGAAAAGCTGTTTTAAATTATTGCAGCATCAACATATGTGAACACATATCAATCATATATCAATCAATATATTTATCATTCTTTTTGCTTTATTTTGATGATATCACATGGTTGCCATATTTGTAGTTTATTTGCAGCCCCTGACACAAATATGCTTCCGTTGTAGTCCTCAACAATGGGAGGACACCGTGTTACCCTTCTGATCGCCATCGTGTCGTCAATTCTTCTCCTTGTCATCACGCTGGTGTTCAATGGTCTGGCGGGACCTGGAATATGTACGTTGATCTGTGGTCTTCGACCGTTTATAGTGAAAGATCAGTATACGGCATACATTTACTAGGATTCACATGACCCTGTATTGCACGATAAAGTACTTTGCTGTAAAAAAAGTGATGAACATAGTACCTATACAGGTATAACCAGCTGCTTTGTGTAATCTTGTCCACAACCAGATCCCTTTCTGGCGACAACATCCAGCATATCAGGTGACTTTGATACAAACATCACACCTGCGGGGTGGACCTTCTCTATCTGGTCCGTGATCTACGTGTGGCTGATCATCATGTTCATCTACATCCTCTCGGGCAGCTGTAGGACGTAAGGATCCGTTCGAGATTGATCATTGCCTATATAGCCTTGTAACGATGTGTTTAAACAAAGTTATACCATAAGCCTTGTATTTATGTGTCTATAAATATAGTGTAGCAGATAATGTGTAGTAGGCATCCTTGGGCAAGACGCCTAACCCCTATCTGATCTGCTCTGCATTTAGCAAACATTTTGGATTAAAGTGTTTGCTAAATGACTTAATAGTAATAGTAAGATATATGTTTTCTGATATATCATTTCCCCCACTGTGTTTGCTAATCCAGGAACACCTATGGCTACGTTTACTGCAGCCCTCCTGTACTGTCACATGGCTTCTTTATGACATGGTGTCTGAACATGTGCTTCAACTCTGGATGGCTGTTTCTATGGGACAGGAAGTAAGGCACTAGCTGCTGTTTGAGTGGTAACCCTTACCAGTTTACTACTTCAAGACAGATACGAAATCATTTTCATTATTTTCATGCATGTTCCACTTTTTTTTTTGCAATTTTACCAGGCAGGTGACGGTCGCCGCCGTGTTCCTCCTCCTGATTGCCAGCACAAACGTGGTCATGATGTCCCTCTCGTGTCGCGGTCTCCACGTACACGGCCCGTGGCTCAACAAATATCACCGAGTCGACCTGTGGCTGCACCGCGTGTGCGTGAGCAAGGCAACATTGCAAGTGCATTGTACGCCACATGGACGACGATCGCCACGCCCGTTAATCTGACCGTTCGTGCTCGACTACGACGCGGAGATGCGTGCCGAGGATGCCGCCATGGCCACGCTCTCCACGTTGACGTTTGTGCTGTTCGCCTGGTGAGTATGACGACAACTCACTCTCCAAAACAATAGTTTTAAAGGTGCTGTAGGTAAGATTCGAGAGTTGTAAAGAGAAAGAGAAGGATAGAGCGGAAGAGGGCAATGTTTTGCACGAGAAGAGAAGAGATACCCTGATTGGTCAGAAATAAGCTGGGAGCGGTCTAAGATCTAAATGGGCTCATACAGAGGTGGGCACAGTCAACTCGAAACAGATATTCTCACAGCGCATTTCACTCACTAATAGCTGACGGATGGCTATGCTATTTCTAATAAGTTACACTTAACCTACAGCATCTTTAAGAAGTTAAAACGTTTAAAGAATACAAAGTCATGAAGTCAATATAAATCAATATGGCATAGGTGTTTCATTTTTATTTTTATGAAGGTGTGTACTGGAAAACACTATCCTCGAAAAGCATGTGCGGTACATCCTCACCGTATATCCGGTTGTCATCTGGGCTCTCTCTGGGAACGTGTCCCGCAACTTTCACCAACAAGCACCCAGTCAAAGTGGCATCTTCATGGGTAAGAGAACCTCGGCCATGCGTCATCATACTGCGATCACTGCCTCTTACATCAGCAGGCAGCCCCATGGACACACCCCTGTCTGTATCAAGTTCTCACCTCACAGAACAGGATCCATTGCTTCCCTGATGTTTTGTTGTGCTTTGCCTGTAGTTGTGCTCCTGGCTCTATCCTGCGTGCTGTTCGCTGTGAAGCTCGTCTTGGTCCCCTGGAGACACGTCAAGCAGCCCCTTTCTGAAGACGTGACAGCGGGGGACATGGAGCCCATGGAGATTGCTCAACGACAGAAAGATATTTTTAAATAAAGAAAAAGAAAATGTTGGAAGAAAATAAATTGTTGTTGCAGTCATCCCAGGTTACTCTGAAAATGAAACCAAACATCCAAATGACTGATATATTTTCTATACTTTTGTATTTATAATGATTTTTTTCACAATTGCTTTGAGATTTATGACTCAATAGCTTGTTTGGGCTCAAAGTCCATTTTTATTTGATTATTATTTTTTTAATTATACAAATAAGTAAATACAAAATTGAAGCAAACTACTAGGCTATATGTGCTTTAGCACATCTTAATGACCAACTAATATAAATAATGTGAACTTTGTAAATGTTGAACGTTTTTTTGTAATTTTTGTAATGTGAAAATAAAAGGATTCAATCCTATTTGGCTTGTCATCCTCCTGTTTTGGACATAAAGTTGTTCATGTAAGTGTGTGTGTGTGTCAGTGAGTTGAACTCCAAGTTGAGTTTTGGAGATATGCCTGAATGTGTTGTTTCTATGGGAAAACATACACAGAAAAGTAGTAATATTAATTGTGAGAAATAATGAATGTTAGCTAATTAATGTTAGTGAACATTAATTAGTTAATTTCTTAGTCATTCATATTATATGATTATTTATTGGTTGGTGAAAGATGAAATAGACTCCTGGCATCACTTTTGGATCAGATAAAAAAAAAAAACTTCAAATACATAAATAAATAAATAAATAAACAAATAAACATTTTCTGTATTCTTGCAGAAAATAAATACAAAACATGGACATCTGAGACCATATATCCTATACACAACATTGATCATAAAACGAGTTATCTTTGAAGAGCAGGGGTCACCACAGAATGGATCTGAGTGGGCTCAGCCCCCTGAATCATAAACTGTGGCCATGACCTTGCTAATCAGTTAGACTTTAGTGTATGCCTTCAACAAAAAACCACGTTAACCTGACCTGACGCCTGAAACACACGTGTGGATTGCACACGGGTGACTTATTTTTTTGGTAAGCCTACTTACTAAACTATTATTTACTATTTAACATATACAATAGAGTAGAGCAACGTTATACCACATAAAGATAAGGAGAACATCCCAAGTCGTTTAAAAACACAAAATTGTACTTTAAGGATACCTTCAACTGTGCAAGTAAATATCTATCGGTTACTTGTTGACAGGCCACGAATGTGAGCGACGGTCACACATAGTGGAAGGAAACCACTTCCCTTGTTTTTCTTTCATAAATATTTGCACTAAAACGTGAATGTATGGGCTGATAACTGCGCCACGTGACTCGTCGGGTGGCCGTAAACCTCTCTTACGCAAGCGGCGTTCCCTATAACCACCTGTCGCCGGTGTTACCTATGCAGTGTGTTTTGTTCTGTGTGCTGTATGACTTCACTCCCATAGGCAGGGGAAGCAAAGGTAAAGCTAGTATTGAGACACACAGTGTTTCCACTGTCAGGTGCGTGGAGGGAAACGTACCTTTTTCATTTTGTGATCTGTATTTTTTTTTTTTGTCACTGATAAGAATAGGCCTACCGGTATGTTGAATAACAGTGATTACTGTTTGGATTTACGTGGATGTGCGTTATTTTGAAGATTGACTGTTTTTCTTGTGTGCTCCAGTTGATCGCGATGGGAGAACACTGTCCCGGGCGTCTCGCCTGCATCCTGCTGTCCGTCCTCTGCTTTATTGTCAGCTTGATCTTCAACGGATTGGCTGTGGTTGGAATACGTACGCAGTTTGTACTATAGTTGTCTTTTTCGTGCTGTGCAGAAATACTTTCTAGTATTTGAGGGAAAATAGCGTTGTTTGTCTAACATGTTTTTTTCTCTTCATTTTCCCCGCGTAGCCCCCTTTACAACCACCACGGCCAACGTGTCGGCACAATTTGACACGCAGGTCACACCCATAGGATGGACTTTTAACATCTGGTCCGTCATCTATGTCTTTCTGATCGGGATGAATGTCTACATCGTCGCTGGTCTTTGCAGAACGTAAGGGCTTGCTTTTGTGTTTAAAAACAACAACAACCCAACGACTAACAAATAGGCTAAGCAATGCCCAAGGGTAGGATAGGATATCATGGGTAGAATAGGATATGGAAACTAGACTATGAATGGTTGTTTTTAACTCAATACCAGGGATGGCCCTCTACAGTGGCCCTCTACAGTGGTTTCACTCATTTCAGTCATTCCTTGCCCATAAAAGCTATATCTTTAAGAGAATGTAAGAAGGTGGAAATGTTAATGATATAGCTGTGTTTTGGTTTCTAGGAACAGCTATGGCTATGTTTACTGCAGCCCCCCAGTGCTGCCCTATGGCTTCTTCATCAGCTGGTGTATCAACATGGGGTTCAACATTGGCTGGCTCATTCTCTGGGACCAAGGGTAAGAACACTTTGAGCTTTTAACATGTTTTAACCCCTGCACAGATAGATAGATAGATAGATAGATAGATAGATAGATAGATAGATAGATAGATAGTTAGATAGATAGATAGATAATAGGCCTACTATTATCCCACTGGAAATGGTTGAAAAACATTTTGAATCAAACCTGAGTATAAACTGCCCTGTCCTCAGCTTCATGAAATGCGTTTTTGTTTCCGGTAAGGTCCATGCTTGCGGCGTTGATTTTCCTCATCGTGGTCATATTGACCAACTATTCCATGATCGCCTTCTCCTGCCACGGACTCCATGTTTACGGCGCCTGGCTCAACAAATATCATAAAGTAGACCTCTGGCTTTTCCGCATTTTGGTCAGTACAACAGAGGTGTTTGTATTTGTGTGCCGGTTTGTTGAATAAGTAACAGATTTTGTTACTGTGAGCAGGTAGACGGTAGGCATCCCACTCAAGGATGCCTACAGGCATTGGGTTTTGGAACCAAGAACCTTGTGTTAACCACTAGACTAGATCTTCCCCTTGCAGGCCATCCAGTCCCATGCTGGGACTAACTAACAAGAGAAAGAACGTCTTTTAAAAACAAAATGCTTTTTCTATGTATTTGCAGGTCCAAAACGGTTTGGGTCTGTACACTACTTGGACGACGATAGCCACACTGATCAACCTGAGCATTGTTCTAACGTACGACGCCTACATGACCCCGCTGGACGCGGCCACTGTCTCCTACTCTCTTCTGACGGCCGTTCTGTTAAGTTGGTAAGTGTCACGTCATTCTCACATCCGAGAGACAGATATACATGTCATAAGAATAATCCTACGTGTTATTTGTATATCAAATATATCTGTTTTTCTTTTGCAGGTTCACGTTGGAGAACTTTGCCGTTGATAAGCACGTGCGCTACATCCTCACCATCTACCCCGTTGTGATCTGGGCACTGTTTGGAAACTTGATGAAGAACTTTGACGCCGCAAACCCTAACCGCAATGGGATTTTTATCGGTAAGACCAGACATTCGTACAAAAAAGTTAAAAAAGGGCAGACCGACTCACTAACCTGATGCCTCGATTGTTTGTCCAACTCGAGTGCCGTCGTTTCAATAAAGCTGAATGATAGGAGCACATTGTACTGTTTTAAGTGGCGAACCAGCAGAACTCTCGCTGTGTTTATTCCAGTGGTTTTTTTTTTTCTCCTCCTTTCCCCAGCTGTGCTACTGGCTGTAGCCTGCGTCCTGTTCGTCACAAGAATCATTTTGGTCATTTGGAGAAGCATAAAACGCCCGTTATATGAAGATGTGAATCCAGACGGCATGCAGCCCATGGAAGTAGCAGCCAAACTGAAAAAGGCACTTCGCTAAAGTGCGTGTTTTTGAAATAAGTGACGATACGTTTTATATGGTGTGTAGGTTAATGGTATTTGTTGGTAGCACATGTTGAATTGTGTTTGTGTTGAATGATGCAATATATATATATAAGACATATTCTGTATTATACACTGCACTGTGGTATAATTTGCGCAATAGTAAGCACAATAATCGTGTAGTTAAGCTGAAAACGGATTTATGGATCTTTTATGGCTCTTTCAGAATGTATTCATGGGCAAATAGCCAATCACACCTACCTCTATCCACCTGTTTGCCTTCTTAGTGTTTAATATAAATATATAATGTAAATAATAAATAATGTATTATTTCAGAAATTAACTTAAATTAATTTGTTTAAAATAAAGTATACACCTTGCTGGATCACTAGTGGGTTTTTGGCTGGACCGCAGCAGGCGATCCTAAAAACGCCAGCCCTAGAAACGCGAAAGTCTGTCACCGATAGATAGGAGTGATAAAGTTACACCATTGGCCGGTATACCGTTTAAAAGTCTATAAATGAAGTCAGGATGGCCGAGCGGTCTAAGGCGCTGCGTTCAGGTCGCAGTCTCCCCTGGAGGCGTGGGTTCGAATCCCACTTCTGTGTGTGTTTTGATCATAAAGTCACTTGTTGGTGTGTCCATATTTATAAGTTGAGAGCAACAAGTAAAAATAGAAGCAACTAGTTGGTCGGTTAACAATCATGCATGTCACTGAAAGGCCAGTTGTAGAAACTTGTTAAATTAATACAAATATTCAGACTTATTGCAAACAATTAATACAGATTTATAGCATAATTAGTACTATCTTTTTACAACGACTCTTATTTATTAAATAAATTATGAAAAGCAATTATTTTTCAGCAAAACCTGAAAAATATGCATACAAAAATAATAAATAATAAAGATTGACCATCTGACTTCTACATTAATTTTGGTTGGACGGCAGCAGGTGAAGCCAGCCCTAGAAACACGCAAGTCTGTCACTGACTGACTGCCCTGACACAGTTGCTGAGTGATAGTCACACCATTGGCCGGTATACGGTCCAGCCACATACTAGGTTTCAACCTAGTCTTGTTTTTTGTTTTTTCTCACAACATTACATTTAGTTTGGAAATTGCAATGATAACCTTCCAATGTACTTTCTATGAGACATCTTTGGATAATGTAGGCATTTTGCTCCATTTCATTTCTCTCTCTATTTAAACCGACGGATACATTGATTCCACATGAATGCCATGGGTCATTTTGATCAATGCATTGCATTTTAAAAGTGTAAAACGTCAAGGAACGTATCAGGCTGCAACACGGAGACTTGGCCGCCTGGACGCCAGGGGGCAGGCGAGTCCCAGGAGCGCTTTCCCACCGACCCGACCGGCCACCGTCACCACAGAAGAACACGTCGATGGGCGGGTGTTTTGGTCAAGATTTTTTGTCAACAAACTCTTTTGTCGCAAAACATTAACAACGAGCGGCCTGTTCGCCGTTTACATTTTCGACACACACGCGTCATGTCGTCAGGCTTTGTGTAAGTGTGAGTTTAAAGTGCAGGATTGTGAAATTGAAAGGATACACACTCCGTCGCAACGGAGAGATGCGGTGTAGCGGCTAACTTTTAGCGAGCGGTGAAAACTGCTCCAGCACGCACACACACACACACACACACACACGCACACGCACACGCACACGCACACGCACGGCCTCTGAAGAAAAATGGAGGCCAAATTACGAACCTCAAAGTACCCCAAATTGGTAAGTGAATGTGCAATGTGTGTGTGTGTGTGCGTGTGTGCGCGCGCTCGCACCTCCTCCATGTAATACACAACTCGGCGTAGTTACACGGTAGTTCTGCTCCCAGTGTAGTTTCTCTTACGGTCATTACGGTATTTGGTTAAACTATATTGACTGACTTGACTGATTTGACTCGTCTGTAAATAAACACTACAAGGTCTTCTACTAGCTGTTCTAGACGGTATGTTATTCAGCCCATTTCTTGGTTATATAATATACTAATACAATATACTAGATGCGCTATGACGTGCTTGCGTCTTATAATGGTTCATGGGATTAGTGGATTATCTCTGTCCCACTCCCAATCGTCTATCTCTTGGAGATATTTTAGGTGAAATTTTCTGACTTGAATGTATATCCTATCGCAAAACGGACATACAAACGACACACGGATCGGTAGTTTGCAGGAGTTGCGTCCTCTTGGGTTTATACATTTAATCTCAGATGGATGGCTACATACATGTTGGGTATGTTCAGACACGGCGAGACTCCCGTGTGTTTCACTTGCACTTTACTATCATCCAATTCAATGTAATACTCATCTAAAGGTGCAGCACTACAGCTGAACTCTTGAAGCCTCTAGAAGATGATGCTCCCGGGTCTCACTTTTCTACATGTCTTACACCCATGTTTTACAGAGCAGACCGCATAGGAAACTCAACTTCCAGCAGAACAATGAAAGGTACGCTTATATTTCCCCTTCCCTGACGGCCAGATCATGCTGTTTTCAAACGTTGTTTCTAAGACGAGCCGTCTGAGATATGATCTCGTCTTAAGAGTAATTGCGGTTCGGAGTGAGTGAACTGCTTCTACATGCCTTAAAACAAACGTGGACTCATTTAATCTGGTTTACCAGAGTATGCTGGTAGACTGATTGGGCTATTGGTGTCCATTCAAATGTATATATTCCCACCCGGACTTTCAGATCGACAAAGCAATTGGGAGGCAAGATGAAGCTGGAAGACATTGATAGGCTGTTTGACGACCTTGGTAAGTGGGATTGCAGTGCATTTAGACCAGAGAATTCTTTATTATTGCATTAGCCCTTCAAACTATGGGTCGCAGCAGGGGTCCGGGTGGGTCATGGGATGGCCACAATAAATGCATCAACACTCAACACGCAAAAATATATGCATGCCTACATGCCATGTCTGTTTCATTTGACCATTAGCATGCTTGACTGAAAAGGGAAATACTGTATCCCTGAACAATATACTCCTGTTGATTGTACGACCTATTGGTGATACAATGGTAATGAATATATTGTTTTACTTATTTTACTGCACAAAATATTTGAGTGCCGGGCCAAGGTGGGTCACGGCATGAACAATTTTACCAAACCCCTGCTTAGCTCTTTTGGCGTTCTTCAGATTCTTCAGAATCTTCATATAATTTTGGAAGCATAAGGCCACTGTCGCCGATGCCCCAGACCACTTCTGGTGCAGAGGTGGTGGAGAAGAAGAAGACTTCACCAGTCCAACAGAAAGCTCCTTCGACAGGAAACATCCAAAAATCTCCGATGGTAAGACACAGTCCGCACAGCACAGTCTATAGCACCAAGAGCATTTTTGCTGGCATATCTGACGGCGCTTTCAAAAAGTATGAATATATCTCACCCCTTGCACGAGCCTTCATGAACTTGGCTGTCTCAATGCATCTCTGAGACCTGTTGTTGTTTATGTTTTAGGGTCCAACAGGAGAATTTCAACAGGCAGCCGAACCGGTGGAGAACACAGAACAGAACTTTGGTAGGAACATTACCAACACACCTGTCTCAACTAGATCGCTATCGATATTGCACATGGCAGAACAGAACATAATGTGTGTCCTGGTGATTCTTTGTCTGTTTCGTTGTTCGTTGTTTGGATGGAAGCTATCTTTAGTGTTTTATTGATTTGCTTTTCCCCTAGTTCCTCTAGAGACGGACAGTCCGTTCGTAGAGCACAGCCCGATCAGAACATCAAGTCCCTTAGAGGGGAACCACGGTGACGAAAAGGTCAGGGCAGCAACCGCTCTTCTCCTCCTATGTGACGACGATGTCCCTGAAGAAGGGCCAAAGACCGCCAGTCCCTCCATGGAGAGGGTACAGTCCCAGGAGCCTATCCAACCGTCGTAAGCAGCATTATATTATCCCGGCTTTTTGGGGTTCAAATATGGGCTAGGTGTTGGTGTTTTCACTGTGGTGTAAATGTACACTGGATATTTTAGACAAAATTAGTCGTTGGAGTCCCAAATAAAGTCCCCAACGTAAGAGATGTTTTTACAATATTAGTATAATGAATACATAAAATACTCCTAGATTTAACAGTGGATTTGGCCTTGTCTCCTAGTTAACATTTGCATTTTTAATGCTTGTTGTAATCTACAAAACATATTTCTATAGTCGCTATGTAGCTATGTTTTGACGTGAATGTACTATTGCCTGTACGTCCAAGGAAAACACTTTTCTATAAACCCTTTGTATTTACGTGTGTGTGTGTGTGTGTGTGTGTGTGTGTGTGTGTGTGCGTGCATGTGTGTGTGTGCGTGTGTG
>OMNR01044188.1:0-12025 GCA_900303205.1 Mora moro
GCTTAAATGAGTCCTATCCTTTAAACCAAGTAAACCAACTAAATTGAGTTCAGATACAATGTAACAATGAGCAGGTAGGGGGTTGAGCAGGTAGGGGGGAGGCAGGCTGTGGACATTGGGGTCGAACCCAGTGCCTTTTGGCTGGGAGTCAAACACCCAAGCCCATAGCTTTTCAAACTGTGGGGTCAGGATCCCATTATTATTATTATTATTTTTGCGGCGGACTCACTGAGGTTCTCCGAACAGATCCAGATGGTGAAGTACTGCTGGCTCTCCTGTGACAGGCGCATGCCCTCCATGATCTGCTGCACCGTGGTGTTGTTGCCATGCTTCAGCTCCACCGAGCGGTAGGAGCCGTCCATGCGGTAAATGCGCACCTTCTCGTACTGCGTGACACGCGGGACATTTGAAATGAAATGGTCACGCACACAGTATGCGTGCCTGCATATTCGCATGGTTGGATCCGTTTAGATTTCATTTAGATTCTATATTGATGGCAAAAATACATTCTGATGCCGATTCAGAGACACATGATTCTGATTGGAATACTCTATTGCCTGGACAAGGTTAAAGCAAACTTCCCAGGTCCTTTTAAATGGGCATCGTGGCCACGAGTACGCATGAAATTACTAATAACCCGGCGACTCTGTGAACCTGGTTGAGGAATAGCATGTTTCTATCAGCGACTGTGATTGGTAGAATATGGCATAGGCTCACAGGCTTGGTGTTGGCCTGCTGCAGTAACTTCACTGTCTCCTCCCACTCATTCTGCTTGTTCTCCTCGCACACCTGCAGAGGGGAGCGCTTCTGCTGGTCCTCGATGTGCTGAGAAACCAGAGAGAAAATTATTATTATTATTTATTTTTTTAAAAGGTGAGACATAAAAGGCATAGCCTACGTGTGTGTGATTGAAGAAAAAAAAACACACAAAAATAAACTGATTAACAAATAACATTTTTGAATGACACTCCAGGGTCCTCGAGGCTTGGTTTGCCCTCTGTGCTGCTCACCCGGTCTATCTCAGAGTGCTGCAGCAGGAGCTTGACGATCTCAGAGTGTCCTCCGCGGGCAGCAAAGTGCAGTGGGGAGCTAAGCTGTCCGTTCAGCAGGTTGGGGTTACACTTCCCCTTCTCCAGCAGCAGACTGGTGGCCTCCACCTTGCCATGCCTGGATGAAACCACCAAATGGCGAGTGGGAAAATGTGATACGACTCAAATATCTCTTGAGCCTACTGTATTCACACTTCTCTTAATAACACCAGCTCACCAAGACACTTCTTGATAGAAAAGTATTGGACTTAATTGGAAGACACACTGGGAGCGTTAACCAAGCATCTTCAATGAGGCAACAAATGTTCTTTTATAGTCATTGCAAAAAAGTCACATTGTAGGAACAAAAGAGTTAAAGAATCACGGTCTAAGCTGTTCAGGTGTGATATACAGAAGCCAAGAGGTAAAACCAAAAGGGGTTCTCTCTCATTTATACGAAGCGCGATGAATTAACTAGTAATAGTAATAGTAGTAGTAAAATAAGTTTATATCATTTGTGCTAACATTCGCCACAACATGAGTGTGTGTGTGTGTGTGTGTGTGTGTGTGTGTGTGTGTGCGTGCGTGTGTGTGCGTGTGTGTGTATATGCAGTGTATCCCGTGCCCCATGACTAATGAGCAGCCATGCAGATAGTTCCTGGTCAGCCTTCCTGGGGTCTCATCCCTCGCAGCGTCTCCTATACGAGCACGCCAACGCACCACGCTGCCGTGCACTACTGTCCAACACGCTGTCTACACACTACTCATATTCTGTTCTTTCACCCAGGTTGGGGCTGTTGGCCATGATTAGTGATCTTGCAAACAGTGATTACATTCACTGAACTATCAACCTATGCCTTTCGGTGGAAATCCAGCACACGCACATGAGTACACACACATACTCTAATAGGCTAATAGGCACTGTGATAATAGTGCAGATCATGGAGATCATCGAGGATTTCCGTGACGCAGCCTTTAAGGGAGGGAGTGTTGAACATGAACATGGTATTATAGTATGTAGAAAATGAGGCAGGCTGTATAGAGCTATATTTATAGGGGGGGATGCATTTATGCATCCACAAATGCAGACACTAGCTCATCTGCCAGCAGTCTTTTCATAGTTGAGCGTTCCTTAAAGACCACTCTGAAAGCACCATACTTTGAAAGCACGCCCTGACAGTCTGCTGATGTGTGTGTGTGTGTGTGTGTGTACTGCATGTGTGTTTCTGTATGGGTGTCATGTCTGAAGGCTCTTAGTCCTTGTTCAAAAGGCCAGACTTGTTTTTCCGGGTTTTGTACCAAGTTGCCACGGCAACGGCTTAACGAGCAGATAAGCTCGTTAGCCACGATTCCTCGTTTTCCTTCGGCCATCTTCTCCATTGCCGCCCTCGTTTAAATTTTTCCCCCCCTCCCTCTGAAATATACCATCTGTCTGCCAAGGCCCGGGAGAGTCCTGACCCATTACCGGGTGGATGTGCACGCTGCGTGTGCCAACTCAGCTGAGTGATTGGCAGCAGGTGTGCCAATGAGAGCTGAAACGTACCGACCTGATCCAGAACGTGCTATCAAAAAAAAAAAAGTTCAGGTGCACTGCTCATATTGCAGTGTACCTCACCTGGGAGGCACACGTGGCTATAGTTAGATGTTTTGGGTGGTTTTGGGTTGTGTTTTTTTTCTAGCTCTCTCTGTTTGACTTGAGACGCGATATCATTGGTGCCGGTGTGGAAACATGACCCACTTAAGTTCCGATTAAGACACACGGCAATTTGAACGTATGGGGGTACTTCAAATGATCATGAAACAAAGAAGGTGGTTTGGACATTGTGCAAAGTTTCAATGAAAGTGCACCGCAGTGCTGGCGCTGTTGAAGAGCATGCGAAGAAGAAAAAACACACATTCGGGATGACGGCTCGCCAGAAAACAAACAAACAAACATCATAACTGGAGTATATTACCTAATTACCAGCCAGTTATTATTAGTCGGTAGAGCTTTTTGATATATTTTGCCCTCACTTAAACATTGAAATTGGTGGCAACGTCTCCAAGCCAAAAACAAGAAAACATGACGAGGCGTACCTTTCCCTTGGCGTTGCAGAGGAACCACCACTGTGTGTCATATGCCTGAAAGCTTTAGCGCCAGACAGCGTGAAGCCCGACAAATTAAAACGGCACTTGGAGACCACACACCCAAGTTATGTGAACAAGCCCCTCGATTTCTTCAAGAACAAATTACGAAGATTATCGTGGTCAGCGGAGCTGCTTCGTTAAATAATGTTTATTTTCTCCTACCATTAAAATGTATTTAATTACTGTAGCTTCAATAGACCGTTTTCACATCATTAGTGTTAAGAGCGACACCTGTGTTTGTCCTATGGCGACGCCTCTGTGAAAGCGGTCTGTTGGTGGCCCCTAACATGCTGCGCCATACAAACCACCGCTAGTGATTTTAGTGTTTGCTTACTTTTTTAAATGTTTGAAAATGTAAATTTTCATATTTATTCATTCTGTTGCTGAAATGTTCTCTCTCTGTCTCCCTCCTCCAGTCCCTCAGGGAGTGATCCAGAACGGAGCCAGGATAAGTCAGGGTCTCTTCCCGGGAATTCTTCCACTTCCAGTCAGCCCCCTGGGCAGCAGGACTACCATCAGGTTGGTAAACAAACATTCAATACGCATTGGGAAAACAACAAATAAGTCGCCTGTGTTGAGTGCAAGTGTCAAGTGTTCTGTGCTTGGTTTTTTATGTATAAAATGTCTATGTTTTAGTTTAGTATTCACTCAGCTGCAAAAACATGTTTTGGTCTCTTATCATTGAATGCTCAATGCTAGTTGTCTGGCAATTATTGTTGGTTAAACTCAAAGTTGAAAGACTCGTATTTACTATCAAAATAATCATCAGTTGCAGCCCCACTGCCAACAACAGAAGAGTGGAAAGTGGCTTTCATTGTTTAGGGCATAAGTGATACTGACATACATGAACGCATAGCAATTGATGTGTTTCAATTCTAAATG
This sequence comes from Mora moro, assembly GCA_900303205.1. Classification (NCBI taxonomy): domain Eukaryota; kingdom Metazoa; phylum Chordata; class Actinopteri; order Gadiformes; family Moridae; genus Mora; species Mora moro. Next base: position 4,038 of record OMNR01044188.1, read on the forward strand.
ATGGTCTCCAACCCTTGCAGGATGCAACCATAATGGCACATTATGAAAGGAAGTCTCCACTATGGATTGGGGTCTTTGTTCAGAGGCGGTGCATTAGCCACACTACAAGTGAGAAGCTAGAGAGTGAAAAGCAGTCCGTCATCTACTCTGCTCGCCTGGGGTGCACTTGACACGATGGCAATTGTAGGGTTGTGTAACATATCTATGCTGACAACCAGCCATGCAGCTTATTCAGTGTCCACAGGAGGGTTCAACAGTAGCGCTCATTTTTATTTGTACTTTTATATATATATCTTTAACCCGAATGAAGGATAATATGTTGTTTTATAAAGATACGTCCATGACATGGAATTCCAGTCCTTGGCCACCTGACTACTGCAGCGGAGTGGTGACCACTATACCTCTCTTAAGAGATTGATGAGAGAACTCGAACATGTCATCAGGACCTTCATTAAGACAAGTTAAGGGGGCTTCTCTCCACATTACAATTCGTCTTGGGTCATTGGATCTCAAGCTGATGCAATAAGGAATTGCATCATGTGATCATGTGTAGCACACATCCACTGCGATGGAAACCTGCTGAACAACTCTTCACCGGAAGCATATTCAACAATGGAGACATGTGTCTATTATATATATATTGTATGAGTTGGCTATTATTCAAAAAATAATAATTCAATTTGACTGTGGAACTGAATGACTTGCCTGCCTGGTATAAGCCAAATACACAGATCAAATACAGATGGTAGCACAACAATACACACATTTGTAAGTATTTGTAAGCATTGTACATGGTTATCTTTTTGTTAGGGAGGGAAAGTGAATGCCAAATCAAAAGTGGAATCTCTTTCGATCAGACTTGACGACATGGCGGAAACTTGTACTCTCATCAGCTCATTATAATGTATAATATATAATAGCTGGATAAAAGGTTGGAGTCAGGGAGCACATTGCTGCAAAGAAAACCTCTGTGAGGAAGGAAGAGATGGATCACAGCAGGATTCTCGACATACATGATACATGTTGGGGCGAGAAGCCTTTAAAAGCTCACACATTGCAATAGTGAGAAACATGTTGAAAACATGAAAACACAGAATCACCATTGTTCTGTGTCGGCCTATATGTGTATGTAGACATGTACCTGTTTTTTTTTTGGTTTTTTTCTTACACTCCACAAACATACACACAGATATAAAGGTGTGTAAAGGGATAGCAGTCCCTCAGGCTGTGTCGAGACTTTGTGACAGAGAGTGGTGAAGCATCAACACGATTACATGGTCGCAGAACACAGAGCATAATCTGTGGCAAAAGGTTTAAACCTCAGCATTGCATCCAAATGGCACGGAACCAGACCAGACCAGATATTAAACACAGCCAACCCCTTTCAGTGTCTCTGTCTTCTCCAAAACCCCTTTTATTTTTACAAAGCAGAGGTGGGGGTGTCTAAGTGAGGACATGTCATCATTTGTTGGTGTCCTGTTTTCTTGCAGAAAAGTTGTAAAGAATGCACTTGCGGTTTGCTGTAAGTCTTCCAACAGCTATCCATCTCCAGCACTCAGTGTTGGCATGGTTACCAATGCTTCCAAAAAACGCACACGCAATAGTAAAACAACAAGGCAATCAATGACCCTGAGTGGCACTGCATTTAGCTGTGAATAATTGAAGAGTGTTACTGTCCTACTGTTAGCTGGACTCATAATTCATGAGCCCCTAATGCAATGTGTGGACAGTCAGGATTACTTGAAGCTTTTACTTAAGGGTGCACACGCTGGTTTCAGACATGTGTAGAAAGAGCAACCTAAAGTCCTGGTATATCCCTCCCCTGTTGCAAGTCTATATCAATTAGTCAAGCATGTGCCTTCCTGGTTATGTAGGCTCCCTGTTCGATGCAGCCTGGGTCAAGCAACATCTCAACAGAAGACTAGAAAACTATGTACTCATATAATGTACGTAAAATCAACATATTTAACACTGTTTTCCTTTCGCTTACTGACTTGCAGGTCAGTATTTTCAGGTTGTCGAAAGCGAAGTGACAGCGAGCCTTCCTGTGACTCCCCATTGGTCAGCAGCGACCCCAAGGAGGACCACACCTACAGCACGGCCCAATCAGACGAAGGCAGTGACTCCAGTCTACCCGGCAACGGGGGCAGCGACTCTGACGAGGACGACAAGAGCAAGATCAAGAAGGAGCCGAGCGATTGGCCCATAGACTCCACCTCTTGCCAATTGCCCCACCTCAAGAAGCGGCATCACTTCCTGAAGAGCAAGCTGCGGTTGGCCAGTGACTCTTTGCCGCTGAAAAAGCGACGCACAGAGAAGCCGCCGGAGAGCGAGGAGGACGAGGAGATGAAGGAGGCGGCGGGTTCGTTGCTTCACCTGGCGGGTGTGAGGGCCTGCTTGAACAATATTACAAACCGGACAACGAAGGGACAGAAAGAGCCCTCCAAAAACTGACCAGGGACAGCTTGACTCAGGAGCCCGTCACGAATACCTCCGAACTGAGCTGAGGTGTGGAGGAGCGGCAGCATCACTTTAGATTACTTACATGTGTGTTCCAAGACATCAGGTGACTCCCTAATGATTCGTTGCAATATCAAACAATCCCTTTCTTTTACCAACATACAAGGATCAATTCCGAGGGTCAGTTTTATTCTTCTTTTTATTTTATTAGCTTTGGACTTTGTTTTGTCTTGTCAAAAAGGAGACTAAAGCCATAACTAAACTTTCTCTAATTTCTCTAACTTTGCAGTTGTGTACAGGTTTATTTAGACAACCGCGGAAGAAACAAAGGTCCTCGTGAAAAAGATTTAGGATACTAAATTTGCGACATTCTGGAGACTGGTGATGCTCCATACTGGAATCATACGAAACACATCTAAATGTGCAAATGTGCAAATAGGCAATCATGAACATGGACTTGATCCCACTTCCAAAAATGGTAATTGTAGAGTACAGAACTCTGATGTTTCAACATTACTCACTGCCAATATTCGTCAACTTGAGTATTAGTTCAGCTGCAATTGATTTAACTTTAACCCTAATTTAAAGGGTCTCACATTTAGTTAAGGATAGTTCCGTCTGGCAAAGTTAAGATAAAGATAATCATTTTCACACTTAATAGCATTAGTTTTTGATTGGAGACCTCTGGTATCTCAAAGCTTCTGAAGCGGTTTTGTTCCACGGGGGAGAAAAACCGGTAGCCTGAAAATGACATTTCGCCAAATATTTATCATGTCACATTGTAACCATTTTGAAGATTAGGTTTACTACAAGACCGTTTACAATTGATTTAAAAAGTATCTCAAATAGCCATTACAATATTTAGTGTTAACAATTGTGATCATAGAGAAATTGTATAAGATGAGTGTAATTGTTAGCTTAGCTAATAATACAGGCTTTCAAAGCCTTTTAAAGAGGCAAAATTGTCATTGGAATGTCATTTTCAGGACTTTGGTTTGACTTTTAGAGCCTTTTTGACAGATCTGCCTTTTAAGAACCCTCACAAAAAAGTCTCTGTATTTGAAAATGAATCTTATTAAAATACATAAAAAGCCATAAGCTAACAAACTGATGACACTGCCACACTGTCTATTTTTCTTATTATTAAGCAATGATAAAGCAATGATCAAATTTGAATGCGAAAAAAATAATGGTGCATATCGCACACAACCTCAATACTTTGTTCAAAATGCACATAAAGAAACCTGCAAAATTATTGTTTTTGTTTAGTTTTCTAATTTCTTTGGCCTTTACCATCATAACGTACTAAAGCAATTTCACCCAGTCAGGATAACACTGTATAAAGGTTACTACTAGAACTTTTTAAGTTCAATTTCTTAATTTAAGCAATGTAGCCAGCAGGACTTTTTTCAAATTGTGTTGCATGGGTTTCTGTAAAGGAGAAATAAGAGAAAAAAAGGTTTTATATTATGATTAAAAAGTTCATGTAAGGTAAATAATGTATTTAGCATGGAGCATGAATTATTTTCATAAAATAAATAGAGATCCTACAAAAAATGTTCTGCCTCGAAATGTTGCACTTGGTCAGTGCACATTTCTCTCCACTCGTCTTTTTGTCCTTAATGGTAGATCATTTGGGCATTTTGTTTACCTGTGTGTATGTGTGTGTCATGACCACTCTTTTTTGCTTCATGTGGGCCTGATATTAATCATGAAACTGCAAAACGTGTTTTGGGGGCTATTATGTTCACAATTTAAGCACTTGTTTTTGACACATGGATGCAGACAAAGCTTTTTGTACTGTTTCTCTGAATGGGTCTTAGAAGCTTGTGGCCAATGGCCATGCTGTGACAGGAGGCTACATTGTAGTAGGTGTGCTAGCTTAAATGTTAACAGTTAAATGATTGAGCTCCATATTGAAATATCACAACAATAAATAACAAAATGCTTTTGGCCATGTTGAGTCGAAACTGGAAAGAAAGGTTTCACTTGAACAAGTTGGTCCAAGCCCACCCAGCCGGTGTCTAATCAATATGAATACATATGAATGAATATTCTTAAATATAAAATGGCTGTCTTCTCTTTAACAGCATGATGCCCATGTCAACATTAGAGTGTCCAAAGTGACTGCTTGCTAAACAAGTGTGTTGTGGGCATACTTCCCTTCTTCCATGTGTATATTGTGATGGTCTTGTCCCGTTGTTTCAAGTATCTGCTCATTTTGTTATCACCTTTCATTTTCTATGTTTTTGGGAGAGTATTACTTTTTTGAATATGTTTGCCCTGTTGCACATAAATATCAAACAAATGTAACTATTACTATTCCACGGCAACCTTATTTATGAATGCTTATGCATCCTATCCGTCATATTGCCAGATTGTTCAATCCGAGATATGTACATTCAGTGCCAAAGCCTGTAATAATTTTATAATAACCTGAAATAGGCAGCACACATACTTGACCTGTATGTTGGACAAAATTGCCAGTGAGTTGTAGCATGTCTGTCTGAACCTCTTGTGCAATGTGTATTTTACATAATATGTATTTGTGCCCCACCCTACTTGCTGTATGTTGTATATCAGAATATTGGGTTTTACAATATTCTTGTGATGTTTAAGGTTTATATGCATAAATGTTATTTTGACCAGCATTTGATGTGGTAAAAAAAAAAAATCTATACCATTCTTTTTCTAAGTCTCCTCGACATTTCCTAGGCAGTACATTTTAAATTATGTCTTACACCTTATATACATTATTTAAGCAAAAATATAATTAAGAAACCACATTGATTGCAAAAAAAGGGAAATGCGCACTGCAGAAGTATAAAGTTTGCTCAGGTTGACTTTAGGTTAAATGTGGCCAACGGTAAATCCAAGCAGCTGTTCTTCCTAACTGATGCTCTGTGCATTTTGGGTTGGTTGCCGTTGTTGAGTCACTCTGCTGCGAGCGTGTGTTAGCGTTGCAAATTAGCACAAATGAGAGATTTATTCACAGGCTAACATGGCGGCAGTTGGGTGATGGCAATGGTTGTTTGTCTTTCTTGAAACTTTTCTGTTTATTTTAGTACATTTATTATATAACTACGCTTTTTAACCTCAATTCAAAACACCTGTATTTTGGACCGTCAAACATGGCAGTAGTGTCAATAGTAGTGTTGTTTATTTCCTATTAAGGAGAGAAAAAAAAAGAGAAGGAAAATAAGCACATCCTGGTTTCAAACACTTTTGAACCGCCTTTGTATTTTAAGCATCCAGGATTTGCACAAATGTTAATGGTTTACCTGCCTCCATCACGTGGTTGAGCTTTGATGTGCTTCCCTTAAAGTAAAAACAAAAAACCCTACAATTTAAAAAGAATCAATAAATACCAATCTACATTATCTACCGCCCCCATTTCAGTCAAAACCATATTTCAGTTTCCGTTTCCTACAACAGAAGTTAAGCTGGTCAGTACGCCAATGGCAGCTTACCAGTTGGATCGACTTCAGTCCCAAAAGTGAATAAAAAGAATCAAAACAAAACACACACTGTAAACTGGGGTTATAAATGGCACGGGGGGGGAAGTAGATAATGACGGTTTTCATTTTAGGGTTAACCTCTGACTTGACTTTGCTTGTCGTATATTTTTTTGTCTTCCATGAAATCCGATTTTGCTATTGTGTTTTTGTACTTCCTGGACAGTATTCAGCGTACAAATGTACACGTACTGATTTGCCAAGTAATTGACCATCGGCCAATTTTTCTAATTCTATTATTTTTCAAGGCGGTCATCGAGCTCAGCAGCAAGCATCGTGTGTTTCAATGAAAGTCAAGGATATTGTGTTGCACACTGTGTAGTGCACTATACATGTGGTGCGCTGTCCAACCATTGTGTTTTTTTCCCTGTGTCCAAAACACTTGTCCCGACGGCATGACCTTCCAACTTCTCTTTTAATAATGGAGACGTACGTTCTGTATCTTCCTTGCTGAGTGATCACATTGCCAAAGACAAACAACCCTCATTAATAAATGTAAATATCATTGTTTCATTACTCTGAATGTATGTTGATTTCTTTGTTTGTTTTTTTGTTTCCCCATGTTCTCCCCCTCCAGAGAAAAAACCCAACCATATAGTTTCTGTGCTGTATTGTCTTCCAGTTGCAATAAAAACGAAACGTGTGGTCTCTCTCCTCATTCATTGTATTTTGTGTTCATATATATTTGGTTTTCAGTTAAAGGGGAACTGTCGTGCTTGGCTAGTTTCTAATATGAATGCTGCTTCACACAACTGTTGTGGAACAATTGCGGTCTGCAACATCAACGCATGGCTCATGACGTCACTGGTCCACTTGACGTCATTGTTCTGGGATTTGCATTCTCCATTGGTCCTATCTGGACCAATGACGTCAATGGCCAAACTTTTCACATTTTTTTAATTGGCTCATTCGATCATTACTCATGATCGAATGAGCCAATGACATACAGTAACACCAAAACGCACCTGCATGATAGTCAATCCACTGATGGTGGAAAGAGGGCCATTTAAAAGATTTGTTGTGAAACCCTGAAAAGGCCATGCTGCGGTCTATAGGTCATCATCAAGCCAAACTGTTGGCTCCTACGATAGATGAATTTGAAACCAGGGGGGAGAGCCAAAGGCAACCATTTGGATTACAAGACCGATCGCTTTGGGTTGCCCAAGCAACATGGGCACAAACCCGTTTGTGCACAGTACTGATGGTGAACCAGGCAACCGTTGTATTATAACAAAGACACCACTAATATAAGACAGGAAAAGGAGGTCTACACAGCACACTACTATGGCTAGCAAGCACCATACCTGCAGACAACGCAGGTGCTATACAATAGCAGTAAAGAAAAGGCAAAGCCAAGTTAATATTAATCCATCCAATGTAACAGCATTGGGTTTTTGCTGGGAACACACATATTACATATTCCCATATTGTCCTGTTCCTTCATGTATCTGTTTAGACGTTGAACTCCCTGCTGTAAAGAATGGTACACATTTTAATATAGAATCAGAGTGTGCTCAATGTCACTCACCAACACGGTAAGAAGAACAACTATAGAAGATGCTTTTATGTTCTAATGTTGATTTCCTGAAATACATCATCAAGTAACAACATCTACTGGGAAAAAGATGGAACCAGAAGTTTTTTTTCACCAGGGGCCCGGGTGTCTCCTAGGTTCTTGATTTGCCGCAGGTCAGCTGTGATGTCTCCTGACCCAACTCTTGTCATGTGTGGCCAGTCTCAGTACCGGTCTCAGTACCAGTCTCATACCAGTCTCAGTATCAGTCTCGGTACCGGTCTCAGTATCAGTCTCATACCAGTCTCAGTATCAGTCTCAGTACCGGTCTCAGTATCAGTCTCATACCAGTCTCAGTATCAGTCTCAGTACCGGTCTCAGTACCGGTCTCAGTATCGGTCTCAGTACCGGTCTCATACCAGTCTCAGTACCGGTCTCATACCAGTCTCAGTATCGGTCTCTGTACCGGTCTCAGTATCGGTCTCAGTATCAGTCTCAGT
>OMNR01044194.1:0-11901 GCA_900303205.1 Mora moro
CTCCTCTGGGACTATAGCTTTGGGGAATAAACAGCCTCATATGGACCATAGTTTATCATATTGCACTAGAAACGCCCACACCCATGTGGTGTACAGGGATTAGGGAAGATAAACAGCCTATTCTTTCCTAAAAAGTCCTGTTACAAAGATTGGAAATAAGACTCTCTTTACTCTATAAATCATTTGGAGAATTTGGAATGTTTGTTAATACAAACTATACACTATACAAATAAATAAATATTTAACAAATCAAGAACAAATGTACTTGCTTGTCGGGGGATCTGGTTTTATTGTAGGTGGGCCTACATAATAATAACATTGATAAGTGAAACCATTGCTGTTTATTTTGTGTTTTGATTGCTATAAGCAGATGCCAATCCTATCATAAAGGAGAGCATTGCTAAGCAGCTGTTCCGCAGCAAGAGGCAGGAGCGGCCACGCAAGGCAGGCCACCCTGATGAGCCGATGAGGGTAAGGTCCACAGAGGTCAAAGGTCTAAAGTTACATCATCAGAGGAACAGTGGGCATTTCAACACATCTTGTATTTATCCAAAATTGGTGATGGGGCACTTTTCAAAATGTAGAAATGTAGGACCTAGACTGTAGATTATACATCACATGTTGGATCCAAGGAAGAAGACAAAACAAAAGAGGATTAAACAAACCGGATACATGAAACAATTACCCTTGTTTATGATTGAATGTATTGAAACATGATACATGAGTGCATATAATTATCATTCAAGTATGAACGTAAGTGTTGGAACACTGCCATTAATTGATCTTCTGACCCAAAGTGATTTATTATTCTTATTATTCTTATATATATTATCATTAAATATATATTATTATTACATATATGTTATTATTATTATGAATAATAACAATCATCACAATAATAATAACATTCATATTATTATTATTATTCATATTATTATTCATATTATTATTCATATTATTATTATTATTCATATTATTATTATTTAAGGCTTCTGCTCCAAGTATGGTAATTACAAAGTAGCCTACCTTTTTGTACATTTCAAAACAATTTCAACATATTTAAAATGATCTAAATATAGGATATAGGCTATTCAACCGCTGACTGTGAACAAAATGGAATGACGAACTATAGCCTATATTTGAGGAAAGTATTGTTTTTTGTTTTGGTTCCTTCTCTCTGTGTGAAATGCAGAAACTATTTCACAAACTCTCGTCAAACATTACAAAACTTTATAAATGCCTACATTGGGACACTCTTCCAATAAATGTTCTCACCCACTGTAACATGTACTATGAACATATTTTCTATACTTAACATAACATATACTTCAACATAACTCACACTCTGTATTTAAAATAGCTCCCATACTAAGCCCCCCAATGTCTCCATCTCCCTCACGACACAGGAGCACATGCTCCACATGCAGGTGCTGGACCAGAGAGCCCAGGAGACCAACCTGGAGAACTGGCTCAACCCCCACTGCTACCCGCGCTGCGACCGGAACTACGGACACCCCGTCTAGCGCTGAGCTCGAGGTCAGTCACGTGCTGCTGCCGCCGCTGCCGCTGCTGCTGCTGCTGCTGCTGGCAGCTGCGTCTCCGGTCTTATTTTCCATCTTGAATGCTTACTTGAATGCCAATGGAGCGGTGCAAATAACGACATCTGTTGTTATGTTTCCACTCCGAAAAAAAAAGTTTGATTTAGGAGTTCCTTTATCAGTCAATGTTTTTTTTCTCCCTTATTCCTTCCTCCGTTTCTTTCCGCAGAAGCTTCCAGGTGTCGCCTGTACGACGGTGACCCGACGGTGATCCGACGGTGATCCGACGGCCGCGCGACCACCACGACGAGTCAATGCTGAACACAATGCGAGCACGTGCTTTTCACGTTCTGCTATTTAGCTGTCGGCCGATATCAAATGAGAGTGATATAATCATTTGGATATGAAAAAAAAGAGTTAAAAGGCTTCATGCATGTAGACAGCAAGTTAAATGTAGCCTATATATATTCTAGGTTTGTGATCTCTTAAACTGTTTGATGTATGTGTAACATTACTATGAATACGCCTATAATGACAAAATAAAATAATTAATCGAAATGCAGATATGCCTATATTGTCGGTTTGTCAGTCAATGCCAGTCAATTGTTTATATAGCCTATATACATTGAATTCATCCAGGTCATCGACAGCGACCACATAAGCAAATCTATCAGATAGCCTAATTTTCTTCTCTCAAAGCAGGCATTTAAAACTGTTATGTGAAGCTCATTCAGACAGCGCAACTGGTCCATTTAATTTTTTTCATTTTATTTTTTTTATTACCTTCGACCTACCTCTCACCTACCTCCCACAGTACATGTAGGCCTATTCTTTTTCTACACAAACCGGTTTAATTTTGTTTGAAGAACATAGGCCCCTACATAGGCCTACAATAATAGCATTAGGCTGAACAATGGCCTACTAGGCCTATATCCTATAGGCTATGACAACCATTGACCATATGCGAAAACGGAACACCTTTGAAAAAAATCGACATCCATAAAAGTAGACTAGCAAAATAAAACATAGCTTTCCATCAAAAAAGTAACTAATAGTAGTACTAGCTTAATAATAATAATAATAATAATACGTCCATGCTGATGTTATTTTATTTTTCCCGACCAAAATAAATAATTGCACATTAACGCCGGTTGCCACATGGCTCCGCAAATAAGCGAAGTCGCTTGACCTCCTTAAACAGGCCTATTCTTGGCGGTCTAGAGTGAGGTCTAAATGAGACGCAACTTATAGCCTACTCCCATATGGCTTGCAATTCCCTTTCACGATATCCCTACAAATTAAAAATAGGCTATTACCCGACAATAGGCCTATGCATAGCCCTGTATCAATTATTGTAATGTTCTAGCCTTGATTTCAGTCGACTTTTATAAAGGGCACAAACTTGAACTGAAGGACAGGCCCATTTAATTCTTATTTGGTTACTACATCATTTCAAGCACGCATCCTGCATTAGGCCTACGCCATCTGGTCATGTTAACGTGGCACTTCAGTGCCATTGTTTATTTTAGTCTTGTTTTATAATTAAATAATTGTTTGTACGTTAGGCCTAACCATGTTCATACAACCCCGTTTTTCATTCAGCATTTCAATCTATGTTATGGGGATACACACAACGATTAGGCATAATAGGCTATAGGGCCTAAATAACCTCTTAGTCGGCATAGTAGACCATACACTTTTCAACCATGTACATGTCGTACGGGTAATGGGCCTATTTACCCTTTGAGGAGAAAGTACTCGCTCTACAATTTCTTCAAAGCGCCTGGACTGTTTGGTTGGAGAATTAACACAATTAACACACCGGTAACTTTCTATAGGGCTTTGTTTTGTATGGAAACAATGTGAAACGACAAATATGTAGGTTTAGCATACAACTTGTATTTTATTTTCCTGCATATTTCGTTTACAATTCAAAACGAATTAGGCCCAGGCCTATTCTGTCAAACCAAAACACAATACAATCAGATCCAATCGATTCACTCCTTATTCAAGGGGGAAAAAAAGTGCTCCAAAAATAATTTTCAGTTGGGGATATTTGAGTTTACATGCTAGTCCATTGGACATTTCCAATTCACATAGGCCTATTTAGCCTAGCCCCAAACAAACTCTTTTTTTTGCCAACCTTAATTAATTCATTTTTCTAGTAAAACTACGTTTGACTCAGAGTATGAAATTGAGAAAAAGGATTGCTGAAACCTTACAAAATAGTATAATTTACAAGCTCTGTACATAAGGTAGGCCTACCCACGAAACAAAAAGTGCCACTCTTTCATGTTAATACACATCTTGTGAAATTAGATAGATTTCATTTGGTCTATACACACATATACATGTCCGACAAAATTTACATACGCACGTATTGTAACGGGCCTTTATAGATAACACCAGTGGCTACACACACGCACAGACACACACGCACAGACACACACACGCGCACAGACACACACACACTCATCTTTTATCTTTGAAGAAGCCTTGAGAAGTGCTGCTCTCCTTGATGGTGACGGTCAGGAAGTTGCTCGTCACGTCCGTCACCAGTACTTTCTCGACGTTGGACAGCGACGGCCGCCACTTCACCCGGCCGTCCAGGTCACCGACGGGCAGGGCCGGGGACGGCCTGTCCAAGAACGCCGGCTTGTCCGCGGGCGACAGCTCGGTCCGGAGCTGGCCGAGGTGGCTTTTGGACTTGTGCTTGAAATGTGCGGGGGCCATTTGGCCGGAGCCAACGGTAGTCCTGTTGACCGCTTGGGGGTCTGTCCCGGTCCCGTGCCTCGAGTGGACCTGGGCCTGCTGATGGGGCGCTCCGTAAGGGAGAGTCCGGAAGTGTGCGTGGGCGTGATGCCGGTGATGGTGTTTGTGGGCGTGCGCGCGGTGCTGATGGAGTCGGTGTTTCAGCGGCCCTGCGGCGGAGCCCCTCCCCGCGTCACCATGGAGCGTGGCCAGCTGGGCGGAGGTGAAGCCGGCCTGCTCCTGCTCCTCCTCCTCCTCCTCCTCCTCCTCCTCCTCCTCCGCTCTCCTCTTGTGGGGTTCGGGGAGCGCCGGCGTTGGGCCTTCTCTGCTGATCTTGAACTGCAGTCTGGGCTTGGGGCCTCTCTTCTTAGGCTCCCGGACCAATCCGTCCGGGCCCGTGTGCAGATTCGTGGAGCCTCGGTGCTCGCGCTCCGGAGGCCAGGCGCGGACGCTCTCGCCGCGGTTGACGGTGCTGGGCGGGAAGATTGTGGGCACCACGGCTCTCAGGCCCTCTCTGGCACGGGGGGTGACCACGGGCTCCGGGCTCGGGTAGGTGATACGCATCCCACGGACCGCCTCACTTCTGAATTCATACGACCTTGCTTTGGCTTGAGCCTTTGGAACAGAACAATAAACCAAAAGGTGAGTGCAGCAGATTTCAAATAAACACATCAGTAGTTGATTTGAATTGTGCTTTTGGTTAAATGTTCCAAAGCAAGTGACAACTTGCAAGGTGAATCACACTTGTAATTGTAATAGCTCAACAAAAAGGGACATTAACGTAATCTAATCAAGTTCGAATCAGGCCTTTGAATAGGCTACTTGAGTCTTACATTTTACAGCAATGTGTACAAGGGTTAAATAAATAGGATGTTTTAATATTCAATTAAACAACTACCAACACATCGCGATTGAAACCGGTGGTACATTTGCTTTAGTTTGCAACATATAATGAAACGACCGGCGCGTCAGCGTCGCAGACGACCTAAACACAACCCGCCTGATGACAATAATAACACAGGCGCCTGGAGAGTTGCTGACAGTTAACATAGTCGCCGCAAAGTTGCGCAGATTATTGTGGGATCCGAAACACATTGTGCAACCGCTTCAGCTTACCTTAACCAAGAAGGTCTTCGGTTTCGGTCCCCTTTTTTTGGGCCCATAAAGTTCCCTTTCGCGCTCCCTACCGAGACACCAACACATCCATGTTACGCGTCAAAGGGAGCAGAGTTCACCGAGCATGCATTTATTGGGAATCGAATATTACATTCATTTGGATTAAACCCCAACATAGGCTGTGTATATAAATATATATATATCCCCCTTACCTCTCCTCAAATGCAACGAAGAGACGGGAGTCCAGTATGTTCTCCTCTGGCTCCCAGGTGCTGTACCTGCAGGAGACACGAGGCGCACGCTTTACCACCACCCGCCACGCCGAAGCAACACGCCGACACAGACCCCGAGTCACCGGCTACTGCCATAGCGTTAGCCGCCGAGGCTAATATTTACAGCGTGCGACGCCACCGACCATGCCAAGTCGTGCTAGCGGTGGCTAACGACAGCCCCAGGAGAGAGAGGGAGAGAGAGAGAGGGAGAGAGACAGAGAGATGGGAGACAAGCCCACAACACGGGCGGGCGAATCCCTTCCCGACACTCTCGGAACTCACGGTCGTAATTGTGCAAATCCCAAATTACAGCGTGACTTACTTCGGGGACCAGCCTTTCCATTTCACCAAGTACTCCATTCGACCCTGCGCGTTGACAAGACATGTACACATTACACTCGGGTTAGCCTGAGGGAAACGCGAGTGTGGTGTTGGTGGTGGTGCTGGTGGTGGTGCACTGAACACAGCAGTTTGTAAGCGGAGTAGCATGATCGCGTGTTTACACCTACCCTCCTTATCCTCCGTTTGATGATGGATTCAGCGGCGAACACCCGCTCCCCGACCGCGGACAGCTCCATGTTTCACGCCCCGCTGTCTACCTGCCCGCTAGCTCGGTGGACGCTAGCCGCCGAGCGATAATGTTTTCTGTAGCCCCCTGTCTATCGCGCAACTGAATTCCCGACAGACCATAATACTCCCGAGCAGAAGAGACGTCATCACATTTTTACGGCGTTGCTAAGAAACCGCAGTCGGTGGGACCGCTCGCGGATCTCCCATTGGTTGAGCCGTTGCTACGTGTTTAGGGTTGCTAAGTGAAGAGGCGGGGCCTCAATTTGCTTCTGGATTCTTCAGTGGGGGGGGAAAAAAATGGTTGCTTTGGCGCGTCGGATCAATTTTTTTTCGCGCAATATTTATTTGACGCGTTCAGAAAACGCCGCCGAGGTCCCGGCAGGTCAGCGCCAACTGTTCCGCCGGACGATGGCCCCCGCATGCCGGAATGCAACGTGGTTCGCTTTGAACGAAGAGGGACACGGGAAGCAACAACGCACGCCATGTCATTTAGTCTATCCAGCGACGTGTTTATCAGCAATTTGCAATAAACTCCGCAATAAAAGAGAGTTGTTCTGAGTTGGCCCGTGTCGTGACGTGAGCGACAACGGGCTCAGATGGTGTCGTTTTCATTTAAATGTACCCTTGGCTTCGTGTAAATTTGCCATAATATGCCACATCGTTTGAAAAGCATTTCAAAGTCATTTATGCACAGGCCTATGTAGCCTATTAAAATACGCATCAAACGCGACATAAAATGGCAAGCAGCTATTGGCCATTTATAGCCTAAAATGTAGTCTCAATAAATAATAATAATTAACCTAAGATATTGCCTAGCCTTTTGCTATAAGTATGCAATACAATGTGTGGAAAATATCCTTTTAATAAAGAAGCGTTACCCCTACGTTTTCGTTTTTTTAAATAAATATAGCAGGCTCAATGTAGCCTATATTACAATACAAATACAACAATCCAAAGCATATTTTACTTGTAGGCTATGAAATAGGCCTAGTCGACGGACTAGCCTATGGCATATCATTTGGAATTATTATTAATTATCGTTAACAAAAGTAGTCTAATAATAATTGTCTACTAATAGGCTGTTGCCTATTAGACTGGCCTGCTAATAGGGCCTAATAATACACATATGAATATGAATAATCCTAAAATAATGTCTAATAGGCCTAAATATTATTATAGAGGATTCTAATATAGATTATTATAGAGCATATTATTATATATTATATTATTTATAGATATTCTGAGGCAATGTATTTCTAAATAAACTAGTAGGCCAAATACTACTTCAATGGTTTATTATTGCATTTAACGTGGTATATAGCTAGCCCTTTACAATAGTGCATTTTATTTTCCTACAGACAACACAATTAAAAACAGATATATGTCTACTTTATATCTAACTATCTATCTCTTTTTAACTAACTTAGACAAAACGAGAGGTTTCATTGAATGTAGGCTAGGCCTGCAACGTTTGAAGACACATAGGCCTATACATTAAAACAATAATAATAATTAACTGTAGGCCTAATAGGGAATAATTAACCTATGGACGTCGGATACTTGGATATCTTGCAAGTTTATAGGCTCTATCTTGCTACCCTAAATAAACCGACCTGTCGATTGAGGATGCATTCCTGCGGAGGTTGAATCGATTCTTCTTCAGAAGAAAAACACCTGAATAGATTTGGACAATTAGGACCTACATCATTTCTAAGGCATGGGCAATAGGATGGACATATGAAAACATATAGAGCTAGCCTACCTTTAGGCCATTCGTTATTAATTAATGCAAAAAGTGTCTGTTATGATTAATTTTGGATTTCGTGAGATTTGTAAACTATCAGTCACCATATCAGTAACATCGTTACACATCAACGATACAATTAAATACATCGAATTAATTAGGCTACAATCAATTAAGGCATTGAATGCTATTGAATCAATAGCATTCAATGGCCTAACGCCCTTCTAAGATAACATATTATATTAGTTCTCCAGCCATATACGCCGTTTACTTTTATTCAAAGGGTTGCAAAAAATAGATCGAAGGATAATTCAGGTTTTAAAGTGAACAAGAAATACGTTAGAGAAATCAACAAAAAATATTTTTTTGCCAATCATGGGCTTATTTATAGGTTCAACAAGGATTAGCTCTTCAGTTGATAAGCCTTAATATAGGCCTAATTATAGGCTATATTTGCTTTTATTATAGGCCTCTAGGCAATGGCCTGTGTGCGTCCAGCTCCAGGCCTATTTGGACTTAACCACTTATAGCCACGTGAATAGGCTATATAAAATGTAGGCCTGTATGCATTCAATATTTTGCATTATTAATAGCCCTAAATGTGTCCCAAAACCTGGTAGGCCTATGGCTGTCTGATAGCCTATAACTCTCAAAGGACAAACCAACATGTAAGCTTATGTGATAAACGTTTTGATTCCTAACGCAGTGTAGGTCTACGGTCTACTTTAAAATGTTCCATGCAAGGTAGGGTCTAAGGTCTGAGGTAGGCCTGAGGCCTGTTGTTGCGGTGCAACTGCAATGCAGCAGCTCCACTGTAAAAGGTAGTGCAATCGACCCGTTCAAAGATCAGGCTACCTGTCGCTGAAGGTCTGCTCCATCCCGGTTTGCCCAAGTCAAACTCAAGGCAACCCTTTTACGGAAAAGGCTACATGAAATATTTGGGCTGTGATTCCAATGGAATATAGAATCATTCCAAAAGGCGCATTTATAAAACAGGCTACCTAAATATGGCGTCGGCTATCGTAGGCCAGCTCTTTCTTAAAACGAGCCCCGGCAGCAGGTCTATCCACGTCGTGGCCTATAAATTCAAATTTCCACCAACTATTGTTTTAGCAACACGGTATTGTGCGATGTCGGACACTATGTGGAGTGACTAACAGCTGTCACCGTAGGCCTGCGTGTGTCCCCTGGTCATCCGCCTCCCTTTAGGTGGCAAACTGTGACCCATATCCGACTATTTTCAATAGCCGACCGTCGGGACTGAAAATAGGCTGGACGGAAGGACAGGGGGAAGAGGTTAAACGCATCTTATCTATCGGAGTAAAATAAAGCGACTCCTATAGGCCTATCGAATAGCTATAGGCCTACTTGTTCGGGTTCACGCTAAAAAAGCATAGCATCTATTCGTCATGGGTTTTAAGTCGCCCGACTGGACCTCGCAAAAACGAAAGTAGGCCTAATTGCGAAATCCCAGTTACACTTGTTCGTAGGCCCAGCGTGGACGTAAGCGAATAGTAAATGATTCATTTTTATTGTATTCATTTATTTATTATTATTATTAATCATCTCAAGTGAGTCACACGCTTGAGTCACGTCTTTTAATAATTGTTCGGCTCGTTATCGACTGTGGCGGCGGAAGCGGGTTTCGGGGAGGCACGATAGAGAACGAGGCGGATAGACTGCAGAGGACAGCCATTTTCTATCTCGTTCTTCACTAGCGCGCGCGCGGAGAGCATTTTGATTCCAGCTGCGGCATAAGGAGGGTCTGCGTCACGCGCGGCATAAGGAGACGGTCCCTGCACGGTCGCGCGCCGAGAAGATACATAGTAACGTGACGTCACGTGGTGTTATGTGACTTTTATCCATCTTCTTTGTCTTGGTTTTTCTTTTTTCTCTTATAAATAAAAACCGAATGTGTTGCATTTCCTCCGTATTTCAAGGTGCCCGTGTCCGACAACTGTTTTGCTGGTTACGTGTCATTAGTGTCATCATTGACATGAAAAAAAAGACAGAGATATAGGCAAACGTAGTCTATTCTAGAAAAAAAAGGAAAGACACAGTGCTTGGTTTAATCATAGGCTCATGTCCCAAGGGTCAAAATGAGGTGGTGATTTAGGTTTAACTCGATTTAAGTAAAATATGGCCCCAGCTATATGGTAGGCCAATAGACTTTGAAACTTCGGCCTAACGAAAATGGCTGTTTTTTGATCATCTTAATATGCGACGATCATACGGTTTTAGTTGTTCTTCATTTACTGGGCTATTGGCATATTTAAGATAGGTGACGAATGGGCTGGGCCTAGCCTACACCTTAGCCCTACCATTAATTCAACCTACAGTTAATTGACTGGTTTTTATCGAATTTGAGTGTGAATTTGTTCTCTAAAGGGCTGCTTTAGTATCATGCGTGTAAGAGTCGCAAAGTATCACATCGCTATAGGCCTACTTATAGCACATTCATCAACAATGAAGCAACTGGCGCATCGAGGTAGCCTATATAGAAAGTGTTCATTAAAGCCATAAAAAATATTTTTATCTATTGAGTCCTAATCCATCCAAACATACGGCTCCAAGATCCCCCCCGTCCGTGGCGGCCGCTTCTGTAAATAGCCCTGGCTGGGGTCAGGAGAATGGTGATGGTCGATGAACAGCTGGTGACGCTAGCAGGTCCTCTAATAATTGTAACACCCCGCAGCCAGCCAGGCCTACTGTGAGTCCCCTACACACGTCTCATGGGCCTAGTTTGAGTCAAACGCTTATATGCGCACGCTGCATACGCCTACAAACGCCTAGAAACAAGTTAACATTTCATCTCACTTGGATTCTATAATCAACACACTTGTTGGCGAACTTTTTGTAGGCCTAATTTTTATTTTAATTAACAAAGTGCCTTTAATGAGCAGTCTTAAGTTAAAACATCACGGTGCATTCAGACACTCGCTGAAAGGATTTTCCAAGTCAAATCGACGTAGGCCTATATATATATGTGTGTATGATGTGTCGCGTTTAACAAGAACTCGTGGTTGCACATAGGCTTCAGTTTCGTGGAATAGGCTGTATAACGTTGCACAAATCAAATGTCAAGCCATGTGAAACATATTTAAACGTATGCGTACTTGTGTAGGTCTACAGTGAACCACGAAGGTCCTTGGAGCGACCCGCGGCACAAACTTCTATGCGCGAAGACCGTTTATTTGTTTAGGCTACTTCACTGTGAAAACAAATGAAGACGTGGATTAGAAATTGGCTAACCGTCTGAACTCCGAGTTCTCAAGAGCGTAGGCTACTGAATGTATAGCCTACACCATAGCCTACAGAAAAAGGATAACGCCAATGCCTTAGTCACAAAAATGTGACAAATGCTTTAATGGATGTGAATTGTGCTCAATTTATGGTACTGAGAGTGTACTCAACAATGAACAGAATAATAAAACTTGTGCAAAAAAGCATATACCTACCATTGCCCACTAATATGTAATCTTAAAGCGACGATTTCCTTGACTCTTTTTCATAACAAATAACATTGAACATGGTTCTCAGTGTCCTTATCCGCTTATCTAACTATCGCCTGAGATGTCCAGGCAGCATGCTTTCTGATTAACAACCTGTCCATCTGTTATGACACACGCACGCACATACCCATGCACGCACGCAACCACGCACTCGCGCGCGCACACACACACACACGCACGCACACACACACACACACACACACACACACACACAGTGTATTTTACCAATTTCGAATATAATTTGTCCTCCTTACAAAATTCTTAATATACATATTTTTTGATGTAGAATTGAATGTATTAATCACAACATAATTCAAACCCTAAAAACATGATTATTTACAAGGGTAAGTGCTTATTTGCTGATAGAAGATTGGTCAAAAAACATTTCTTTCAGTTAT
>OMNR01044195.1:0-13042 GCA_900303205.1 Mora moro
TCAGAATGAAGTTGAAGAGGCTGTACAGGAGTGTAGAAATGCTGAAGAGAAGGCCAAGAAGGCCATTACTGATGCTGCCATGATGGCAGAAGAGCTGAAAAAGGAGCAGGACACCAGTGCTCACATGGAGCGCATGAAGAAGAACATGGAGCAGACCATCAAGGACCTGCAGCACCGCCTGGATGAAGCTGAGCAAATTGCTATGAAAGGTGGCAAGAAGCAGGTCCAGAAACTGGAGGCCAGGGTAGGTGTCCATAGTGCATTTATTTCTCCATTCAAAACAATGGTGGCAGTGGTGATTGGAAAATCTTCTTTTACTAGCAATCTCAATGTATTGATGCTTGAGTATATTTGTCTCATAAAGGTGCGGGAGCTAGAAGCTGAAGTTGAACTTGAGCAAAGGAAGAGCAGCGACTCAATTAAAGGAGTCCGAAAATATGAGAGGCGCATCAAGGAACTTACCTATCAGGTACATTGTAATGTTATAATGAACTATTTATAGTTATCATACCTATCAGGCACATTGTAATACTGTGTACATATTAGAACATTGTCAGACGTCAGCATCAGATCTCGTACTTCAAGCAATACGGCATCAGATTCAGACAATATGATTCAGATCACAGGGTAAAAATAGGTCAGGTCCAGGGTGTAAAGTCTTGGACAAAATGGTATCAGACTGGGACAAAACAGAGTCAAACAAAATGGCCTAAGACAAAATGGTGTCACATATGATATCAGACAAAAACATTATAGCAGAACAAATCCTGTTGGACCCCTGTTGGATCCTGTTCATGTTACACATTCACAGATGTCTAGCAATATCATGTTAAAGGTCCTTGCCATTGGTTATATTGCATGTTTTATTCACTCAAATACAATTCAAGGTATCTCCATCAGCATCAGTACACTATGTAAACCCTCAAGATTGAATAATATCCACATTTTCTCTCAACTGAAAATGCAGGCAAAATTAAATGCTGGGTGGGCGTGTCAGTTTGGCAGCATAGCAGACAGCAGAAAACAAATTGCCATTAAACTCACATCTGGTTGATATTATAAGAACAAACATAACATGTTATTCGCCATGTAAATGTAATTAATTGAGAATTAGAATTAATTGCAATGCTAACACTAACCACGATACTAAGACTAGATATGATGAACTTTCACTTTCACTGCCAAATGAAAAAAAAAAAATTACTGGTTTGTTTCGTTTGATTACCTTTTAATCATCAATGTTGGCCACGGCTTGAAGAGCCTTATTGGTTAATATGGATATGTGTATACTGACGTAGAAGAACCTTATTGGTTGATATGGATATGTGTATACTGACGTAGAAGAACCTTATTGGTTGATATGGATATGTGTATACTGACGTAGAAGAACCTTATTGGTTAATATGGATATGTGCATACTGACGTAGAAGAACTTTATTGGTTAATATGGATATGTGCATACTGACGTAGAAGAACCTTATTGGTTAATATGGATATGTGTATACTGACATGGAAGAACCTTATTGGTTAATAAATATCAAGCTAAAAGTTAAAGCTATCTAAAGCCAGAAGCGGCACACTCAGCGGTCCATGTCAATGTGGGTCTAGTGGTGTCAACTGTTGGAACCTGACCACAGATCACCGCTCTTTAACATCACTGCTTGGGCTTTTCTGTTTTTATCCAACACCACTCGACCCACCGGTCTCATTAGCTCCCTGCTTAAGATCGCTTTATTACAGAGTGTGAATATCCAAGTTTACATCCTTGTGTTGCATACAATCACGCCAATCAACTGCATTTAATATAATACTGAGTTTGTAGATAACATGAAATACGTCTCCTCGTGAAGCATTAGTTCTCTTGTAATAATTATTTTCTCTTCTTCTACTGTCAAGACATTCCTATATGTTAAGCCTCTATATCATGTTTTATTTGCTTATCATTCGGGTAAAAAAACTGCCATTGTTCGACCAAGATAATCCGAGTTGATTCGGGGCTCTCTGAACAATGATTCGACTGGTCGACATTTAGGGTACATGCCTAAAACTACATAAAATTAATTAATTTGCATACATTTTGTTATGGAAAAAGAGTGCATTGCAATGGCAAATGATAGACTGGTTTCTAATTATCAGAGCTGGCTCTTAAAATGCTATGCTTAGCTATTTTGGCTACAAGCTAGCTTGGCTACAAAGCTGTCATGGAAATGACAGCGAAAAGTAAACAAATTTTTTTCATTATTTGCTCTTCATTTGCGTGGCTCATTTTTTTCGTTTTGAGAATACACGGCTAACTTAGACATTAGACTGACAGACATTAGTTCAATCTGGGTCTTGCATTTGGAAGATGTATCTCTGTATTTATCAAGTCACATATCAGTTATGATCAGAACTATAAGTCACGTGATGTAGCCTCTTAGGCCGACCAAGTTTAGTAGATATTATGCCCCAGACACAACGGCTGTAGTGGTTTTCATTTTAGGGGTTACACAAGGAAAGCAGAAATTGTTTATTAGGACATAAGGTAGGATATAATAATAATAATGGCAACAATGACATTAACCTTTTTAATTATATAATTATAAGAAAGAACAAATAATAACGAATCACACAGTTAAGAACTCTACTCTGTGCGTAGGCCTATGGCGATGTGTGTCTGACACTAGAACACACACAATTAGTTCGCTTTATAGGCAACACTGGTATAACTATATGAATGAACAAATAATAACCAATCAAGCTGTTGAGAACTCTACTCTGGGCATATGTCCATGTGTGTCTGACACACACTTATTGTATTTAGTTTTATATTATAGCCTATCATACAATTTGATTGATTCGTTTAAGAGACATTTAATATATATTTGGTTTGATTCAGACAGACGGAACACACACACTTATATCCGCGATGATGAATTCAGTTTGACGTTCAATATTCCCCCAGATGCCTCCTAATCTCAATAGCTCATTGAGACATTTGTTGTAACGTATGCTGTCTTCTCTGACATTGTTTGGTCTGAGGCTGTATTGTGCTATAACCAAGACCTACTTTTCCCCTCGAGCCATATTGCCCGAAGTACGAGATTGATGCTGAGGTCTGATGATGTCCTAATATGTACACCATACATGAATGCTCTCAATGCTTTTATTTATATTTTTCATCAAGACTGAGGAAGATCGCAAGAATTTAGCTCGTCTCCAGGACCTGGTGGACAAACTCCAGCTGAAGGTCAAATCCTACAAGAGAACTGCAGAGGAGGCTGTAAGTAGATATTTGAAGGACATGATGTATTTTGGCAACATTCATACATATTAAAAACACAATATAATTCACTTGAATGTTTTCCTAGGAGGAACAAGCTAACAACAACTTGGGTAAGTTCCGCAAACTGCAACATGAGCTGGATGAATCAGAGGAGAGGGCTGATATCGCTGAGTCCCAGGTCAACAAGATGAGAGCCAAGAGTCGCGATACTGGTACCAAGGTCAGTGCTATTTGATCCATACTCCACCAAGATTTATGATATTGTTCAAATAAATGTCATTCAGATACTGATAGTCTGTATTCATGGTCTCCAGAAAGGACACGATGAAGAGTGAGACTACAGAATGGTCCATCACAACTCTTGATGGCACTTTCTCTCTCTCAATGTAATGTGTGTATGAAAAACGACATGAAGCAGAATGCAGAACATGTGCATTCTGCTTCATGTGTCCTGTCTTTTCACTGTATGCAAAATAAAACGTAGAGCAGAATGCAAACACAGTATATGTATTGTCTTTTCATTTAATTGAATCTTTTTTTGTGTGTGGGATAAATGGCGAGTTGTTATTGTCAAGTCTATTTAATCATAGACAATGTTTGTGGTGATGCGACACATGTTTCAACAGAGTAGTTAGTTCACCAACTGAGGGTTCTGACACATTCTAGTAGGACAAGTATTCATACATACACACGAGACTTCACACAAACTTGCTGTTTGTATAAGGTTTTAAAAAGCAAAACTACTCTATCACAAGTGCTGTGTGGAGGAAGTCAGTGACTTTCGGGTTCCACTCACTGGACTGAGTCCGCAGAGCTTCAATGTAAGTTCCAATTAAGACACACAGCTTTGAATGTATTATCATAAAACAAAAAGATGGTTTATACATTGGGCAAAGCTTCAATGAAATTGCACAGCAGCACTAGCACTATTGAAGAGCATGCAACAAAAACATAACTGGAGTCTATTACCTAATTACCAACCTGCTATTAGCTTTTTGATATATTTTGCTCTTGTTGAAATAGCTGCTTAATACGTTAATTATTAAAAAATGTAATTAGTCTAGTATGTAACTGCATGTGCCATGCGTGTCTATCTGAAATCAATTAAGCTATAAGTTAAATATCTTAAAAAGAACAATAATATTTTCAAAATAAAAATACACGCACACCTCACCAGCTGGGGCCCAACATTTTGCCGTTGGTTTGTTGTCGATACCTCAAAAACTTGAGAAGGAGAAGACACGTTATAACAACAGTGTGGCTAGCTTTGCAACAACACCAATTAGTTATGTTGCTACTATACTTCTATTTGTTTGGATCAGCTATCTACAGAGACGCCTATCACCTGCACATTATGTGAAAACCAAGATAAGTACTGGGAGAGACTTTCATTTAGGGGCAAGAGTATATTGCAGTTCAGGCTTTTGCTATCTCCACTCACTCCAATCAGATTTGGGGTGTAACCAAAATGTTAGATTAACCTTACCTGGCAAAATCAGTTGGTAATGAGTATGGTTACATACACGCCATACGCACAGAGTAGAGTTGTCAACAGCGTGATTAATTATTAGTTGTTCTTTCATATAAGTTTCATAAGTATACCATTAAAAAGGTTAATGTTATTGTTGCTTGCATGATTATTATATCCTACCTTATCTCCTAACAATGTAGGCATTTCCTTGTGTAACCCGTCAAACGACAAACATGATTGCCGTTCTGTCTAGGGAATAATATACTTGATAGGCCTAATAGGCTACATTGCGGAACTTCTAGTTCTCATCGTAACTGATAGGCCTATGTAACTTGATAAATACATATACATCTTTCAAATGCAAGACGCAGCTTGAGATTAAACTAATGTCAGTCAGTAATGTTTAAGTGAGCCGTGTAGGCCTATTCTCAAAACAAAAAGCTGCAAAATAAAGAAATCGAAGAAATATTTCAGCACACCACACCACTTGCAAAATAAATAAATCATTGTAGCACATCATGCGTAAATAAAAAATAAAATAAATAGGCAGACATGGGAAAAGATGGAGCTGGGTTGGGGTTGTCCTCGTGGGATTGGTGTACCATCGAAGAACTGGTAGTCATGGTAATAGCACTCTTGCATATTTTAGCCCTTGCATGGGTGGGTGCACACGAAAAGGAGAGGTCCCAAAGTAGACCGACTGACTACCCTGAACAGCAAAACATTGAGGTCTGTTATGGAGATAAGCATTGAACCATTGTTGAGCATAATGAGGTACACCAATGGCAAAAAAAAGGAGGTGGTAGTCATCAACCATATCCAAAGCCTTGGTAAGCTCTATAAAAATTGCACCAGTGAGCTTACCACCATCGATGGAGGGCAGTAGTAGGGAGAAAATTGGGTCTGAAATCAGATTGAGAGATATATTGAGAATATTGTCTTTGTTACGACCGGCTTGTGGGCCGCAACAAAGGAGGGAGATGCATGCCAAACAGCAGTAACAAACTTTACAAACAATTTATTAAGGTCACATTACTTAAGTTATGTTTCAAAAATATCAAACATAATTGTATCAGTTCATGCAACTCAATAATTTAGTGTTTTTCTTTTGAACTAAACCTAATTTTATTAAGTTTATTGTATGTTGATTCAACCTAATTTCTTGGCCCTTGTAAGTAGGCTTTACTAAAAAAATAACATCAAACAACATTAGTGAGTTTGCTCAACTCAAATGACCTCGAAGTTCACCCAACCCAACGATTACAAAATGTTGCCTTACTATTTATACTACGTCTACTACTTCTACTATATATAAGACTTATCATACTACTAGGCCTAGGTTCAAACTCTATCACTTTTATCACACTATTTGTTTAGTTTACACTTTTTCTCAACTGTTTGGCATTATTAAAATGGTTTGTATGTTTATATTGTTACGCTTGCTCCATTCAGAGTTTAAACTCTGTTCCGATATATTCACTTGAGTTCAGCTATTCAATAGTCTTAAAAGTCAAAAGTCTTCAACTCTTGAGCTTTATTAACGTGTGTTTAAGCGTATTTTACACTACTGAACTCAATGCATTTTCTTGTTTAATGTGATGTGGGAATACACTAATTGTGGTGGACATTTTAGTGGGAAATAAAGAGCTCTCAACCAAGAATGTCTTTGAAGTATTTTAGTATACATTTAAGATACATTTGCAAATGGGCACACCTATCCCCATGGGCACACCTATCCCCAACAAAGTTGCAGGAGGAGTGAGCCCTGGCTCATTCCCTCAACAATCATTTAAAGGCACATAATACAAGTCATAACAGTTGATTAGGATATACAGACAAAAACAGTTCCCCAAAGCTCAGGCCTATCACTATCTACACAGAGTGCAGACAGTTGTCCAAGGCTCGGAGACCATTAAAAAACAATGGTGGCTGTATTTTTCCATCAGACTTATTATTAAAACATATAAGTAGAGTAGAGAGAGAGAGAGAGAGAGAGAGAGAGAGAGAGAGAGGACAAAGAGGGAGTGTGGGGCTTCCACACATGTTCCGTATGATGGTCACAGGATGGATGGCTTCATGGATAAGCACATTAAAACAAACTTTTAAGGCATGCACTTATTCAAACAAATTAACACTTAAATACAATTATTTTGACGAAGTTCAAAACAAATAACAATTATTCAATCAATTAAATATAAGTAGAGGAAGATAGAGAGAAAGTGATAAGGAGCAGGGGTGTGTGTGAGGGGTTTCCTTTAGGCTGATCACAGGGCTGCTTTATGACACTATGGCTGGGGATGTAGGCCAGGAGTAGAGAGACAAAGGGTGATGAATAGAACAAAATAGAGGCACACTTGTCTAGGAGGATTCCAAGAAACACTTAAAGCGTGTTCTGCACTCGTCCTTTTCCTTCATGTTGTTCACAGTCCAAGTTGTTGTTGATCAACCTTGTGAGGATGACTTTGCATTTGTATGTAGAATCGACTGTGGGGAGGGGACATGTATGTTAAAGGT
The DNA here is from genome assembly GCA_900303205.1 of Mora moro. NCBI lineage: Eukaryota > Metazoa > Chordata > Actinopteri > Gadiformes > Moridae > Mora > Mora moro. Next base: position 7,251 of record OMNR01044195.1, read on the forward strand.
GTGTGAACGAGGGGCCTGGCCTTTTGGCCTGTCCCAAATGGCCTCACGCTTCACGGTGTAGTGAACAAAAAGGTGGACTGACGTTCCAGGGAAGGGGACCCTGTATCAGTATCAGACCCTGGACCCTGGACCAAAGTGTGTAATCCAAAGCAGCACAGACTGGTATGGCTACATTAATTACCAAATGATAATAACAAAATAACCTTTAACTTTACATTTCAACACTAGTTAGTAGGCCTACTGAGTGTAGGCTCAATTTTCCCATTTTTCTTGAACACATTTTCAGTAGCTCAGGCTGTAAATATTAGATTAGATTCTCATCAAATGACTCACTTTTTTCAAGTAAATATCAGATAAAAAAAGATCCCTGGTAAAGCCCTTCACCATACACTAAGGGGCTGAGGGGGATAGTATCTGAAGGCTGCTGTATACCTATACGTTGGCTCCATCTAGCGGTAACAAAGAGCGAATTCCCCCAGAAACACCTGGGATGGACTGATTAAGGTAACAAGCAAGCAGTGGTTAAGAGGGTGAGACCCCAGTCAGTTGGGGCTACGGCGGAGGAGGGACCTGCGACTGTGTACCCGTCACTTCCTGCCATCCATCTGAAGCTTGTGCCGCCATGGGTGTCATGTGACAGCAAACAAAGTTCATGTCGACTAGGCATAAGAACACATTTTTGGTTAGAAAGATTCACAAAAAACGAAATGCGGTGAAGATTGCCCACAGGAGAATCAAGATAGAGGAGAAGATTTAAAGAAATATAGAAATCATAAAATATCACAATTTAGAGAACGACTATCCTGCTATCTCATGGAGACAAACAATTGGCATATTGATAATATAATATCGTGGGCAGCCTTTCTAATTGAAGACAACGCTGAACTATCGACCCTGTATTGACCCCGCTGTTAGGTGTACCGGAAGGGTTTGGTCTAAAACGGTGACCCATTAGTGCCATTCGCAAAAATCTGATCAACAATGACAGTCACACAGTGGGAGAGGCTAGTTTTTGAGGTCAGGTAGACAAAAGACAGTTCCAGGGAAAACATTAAGAAGCGAAACAGTTCGATTCCAGATCAAACCAGAACCAGGCGTGATAGCAGGAGTGCTACAAATAGAAAACAACACAAACATGGGAGCCAACCAGACAAAAGAAAGCGACACGAACAACACACAAAACACCTTTGGAGCAGATCAATGAGCAACATCCGAGTAATGCACAGTACATCACACGTAGAAGGAAAAAGGGGATCTTCTTCTTCTGTTGCCGACTCCTGTTCCCCGGTCATCGATCCAGCCTGCCTCGCTTCTTCTTCTTTGCCTGATCCCAGGTATACGACCTTGCTTCGCAAACCCGACCCCGAGACTTTGTTCTGTTGTTTACCGTCTACCTATACCTCTGCCCGTGGTGACAATAAAAGTGAACAACAAACTGAACCCTGTGAATTGTGTGTTGCATTTGGGGCTACCACCGATCCGTTACAACACCACCAGACACCAAGTACTACACTGTCATTGATTTGTAGTGTTCCACTACACCCCGAGTCAGTACTTGTTTGCGTTCACATACAAAGGAAAACAACTCACGCATGCCCCAAGGTGTTTTTTAGGCCACCTACAACTCAAAAGTACTGCAGTACGCAGATGATCCCTTATTATGCAGTCCCACACGAGCACAGTGTATTGAGGACTCAATCACTCTGCTACAGGCATTAGCTAAGGGGGGGACACAGGGCCAGTAAAACTAAGATAAAGCTAGTGCAGCCAGAGGTAGAATACCTTGGCAGATGACTAAATGAAACGGTTCATAGCCACATCACAGCTACAGCGCGCCCAAACCTACAACTGTGACTCAAATGCTCTGGTTCCTGGGGATGGCAGGGCGTAGCCGACAGTGGATTTGCGATTATGCGATAAAAACAGCACCACTGCGCTATGATCAAATCGGCCAGCCTAAATGGAGGCCAAGCCCCATTGGTATGGACACCAGAAGGGGATGACTTTGAATGAATAAAAATGGAGCTTCACCAAGCTTCTGTGCTGGGAGCACACAACTATGCAAAGCCTTCTCACTTGTACGTCTCCACTCGGGATGGCTATGCGTCCGCCACGCTGACCCAGACAACACCGACAGGCAAACAACCGTTGGCATACTACAGCACCGAGCTAGATGCAGTAGAACAAGGACGGCCCCATGCTAGCAGGGCTTGGCAGCAGCAGCATATGCTTACTAAAAAGCTTCCACTCTTACGATGGGCAGGCTTGAGCGAGTACACCATTATCTGTATCTGTATCTGTTCAACCAACTTTAAACGGGACTTAAACAGGAAATGGCTTGTTTTAAGGCTGAAATTGATATGGGTTGATCAGAAGTTGCTATATATATTACTACTATATTTATTAGAAACCTATTTACAGAATAGCCTCACAATTGAGCTTCAGATCAATGTTTTTGATCACAAGAGTAAGAGAACTATTAACTATGAACTGACTGATGGTGTGATTTATGCAAAACCGAGTAACAGACAGCTCGTGTTAGCGATCCAACATGGAAAAGCATTCAGCCTTGCGACTGTATTCTTGTAGAGAAAGCACTTGGCTGACTTTAGATATTTTATAAACAGTGAGCCGATGGAAGAAACCCTAAAGTGAACCAGTAGAAGCAGTGAGAGTTGCGAGCTGTAACGTTACGTCGCGACTGCACCACGTCCGGTACGAGCCGAGTTCTCGGAATAACTCGACTGACTTTAGATAACCGAAGTAGGAGCCGATAGAAGAACACCTGACAACAAGCACCTGTACAAGCAGTGAGAGTCTGAGCTGTTAACCCTGTGGACAGAGCGGCTGCCTGTGACGATGGCGAGTCTGTGTGTGTATGTGTGTGTGTATGATACTCGTTGCTTGTAAAAAGTACATTATCCGTACCGGATACTCGTTTCAGCCGGGTATTCGGCTCAACCCTAACGATGGGACACCCAACAACACTATACACCACACATCATTTGCATGCCATGCTTACCAGTAACCCATTCGTGCTGACACTGGCAAGAAACACAGGGTATCATTTGATTCTGTCCTCACCAGAGTTAAACATCAAGCGCTGCAACACAGTTCATATGCCTGACAGAATTATTACGGCAACCGAAAGGCAACCACACGATAAAAGACAGATGTATTTTTCAAACCCAGACTTGACCCGCTGACTGGACATTGTTCGCTGGACACATGCAGGGTGTAGTGTAGTATACTCTGATGACCACACCACAGAAACCTCTCCCAGCCCCAAAGCAGTAGACATTTACACACTCAGCAAACGCACATGGCGTGTCATCTTTATGGCACAATTTGGAAACAACAAGGATTTAAACGAGCAGATGGTACTCCAGTGCAACATGGTCCAGCTATTGCCTGTTTAGTAAAAAGTTTTTTAGTTTTAAAAAAACTAACCACACAATGCATCTAACACCACATGAAATGCTTACAGGTCAACCCATGCCACTGCCCCATTTGCGAGGACCATATAATGGCCCTCCGCTAGAGTAAATGGAGAGTGAATTGTCTAACTATGTGAAACTTGTCTGAACTGCACCAGGCACTATATCACCAGGTGAAGGGGGGCGAGCTCAGACTTGATGATATACTCGAGATCGGATCTCCAACACGCCCTGAAATATCTCACGAACGACGCATGTTCATGAGGAATGAGTATCCTAGGGTGTGGATGGATGCGATAGGTGTACCTAGAGTAAATACAAATGTCGATTGGATGAACTACATTTATTTCAACCAACAGCGATTTGTGAATTACACAAAAGCGACGCTTCTCACGTTAGGAGAACAGCTCCATGGTAAAATAGGATGGGGCGAGACATGCTACTGGCAGAAGGTGGAGGCGTGTGTGACAAATGTTTTATCCCTAATAATACTGCACCTGATGAAATTGACAACCCTGTCAGAAAGGCTAACACAGGGCATGAACAACATAAAATGGGTACTATATTTACAGCAATATTAACATTATTCTGGTAGTAGGATGTTGCATTGTCCCGTGCATAAAAGCTCTCATACAAAAAGTAGTGGGACAGGTAACAGCCACTCAACTGGTACTCATACACGACACTCCGACTGTGACACCATCCCGTTGACGAATGCCCCTGAGACAACATCTTACCCTGATTTGTCAACTGTCAGGCTTACCTCTTTGGATGGACATGGACAATCCTGACCTATGGTTTTGATTCCAAAGCCGTCCAAGGATGCTGGATGTCCGGGGACCATAAAGACGGACATCAGAGACTCACATCAGCTGATCATCAGAAGTGAGGGGTGCTGACGTATAGAGTCAGTGCAGCCTCAACCTTGGTGAAGCAGGGAGATCTCCTTGTCTAATAGGAGCATGATCACCGGTTATCAGCCGAAGAACGACACTGTATGGTTTTGAATGTTTCATTTTTATATAACCACTCACAAAATGAATGTAGTGCAATGATAATTACTCATAGTTTGAATGAATGAATGAATGAGAATGAATGAGAAAGAGAAAGGGAGAGAGACAGAAAGATCAGATTCTTGTTGCTGTATGACAGGGAAGAGGATCTGTGCTGCATCTCTCAGGATCTGTGCTGCATCTCTCATCACCTTTCACAATTCGAGACCATAGACTATAAAATATGAAATAGTAGAATAATATGGTAGTCTCGTGATGTCAGCAATTGGTTTCTGAAGAGCAACTTTCGACTAATCCAAAAATGGGAAAAGAGGCGGAGCTGAGGCGGGCCCTATGCTGCAGACAGCTAGCGGCTATCCTCCTGTGACAGCACCCACCTGTCACTCAAAGTGGCCATTCCCTTAATTATGCATAATTGTAAGCCTCAATAAAATAAAATAAAAATTATATAAAAATTCACCCCCCGTACAGTTGTCATGAAGGGGGAAATGAGCTATAGAGACCAAAACCATTTTTTGTACCAGGCTGTAAACATGTTTATTTCAGCTGTAAAGTTGGGCATTTTAACATGGGGGTCTATGGGGATTTATTCCCTTTTGGAGCCAGCCTCAAGTGGCCATTCAATATACTGCAGTTTTGGGCACTTCCGTGTAGGCTTCAGAGTTTGCCCCTTGGTAAAAACTCAAACTCAAAGGGAAGAAACCCTGGGAAGGAGCACAGAAGAGGGTTCCTACCTTCCAGGGATGGTTACCAGTACAATAAGCCCAATAAAGATGAGATGAGTGATTCATAAGGGTGGTTCTCAGATGTGGTGGTTAGGGTGTTTGAGTCCCATCCCAAAGTTTCTAGGTTCGATCCCCCATGTCCACTGCCTCCCTGGCAGTAACAGTTTAAAGTTTATTACATATATAGAAATTGTTTCCCACGTGGTGTCCTCTGCAGACATTGAGTTCAACCTGACGGGCTGCTACGGGAGCCCCATCCACACCAACCACAACTCCAACTACAGCTCCATGCCCTCGCCGGACATAGACCAATCAGAGCGAAGACAGCAGCACGACCAGAGCCGACGCCCACTCAGCGTTGCCACGGACAACATGATGTTGGAGTTCTACAAGAAGGACGGGTAGGGAATGTTTGGAAATGCTGAGGACCTCTGAGGCTTTCTCGTCTCTTTCTCGTCTCACTCTCTGTCTCTCAGTCTCTCTCTCTCTCTCTGTCTCTCTCTCTCTCTCTCTGTCAAATTGCAAGCAGCTCAACTTTATGGCAGCACATCAAACTTATTTGACATGCATCCTTCCTCTTAGTCTCAACACTCTCGTTGTGAAAAGAAATGATATCG
>OMNR01044196.1:0-10961 GCA_900303205.1 Mora moro
ACACACACACACACACACACACACACACACACACACACACACACACACACACACACACACACACACACACACACACACACACACACACACACACACACACACACACACACACACACACACACACACACACACACACACACACACACACACAGGTTAGGTGTCTTGCTCAGGCACATGACTTCCATTTCCAAACCTGGAGTGGGGTGATATGGGGACGAATAGCCTTTTATGCTAGTTTGTCTAAAGCACTGGGCTCCTAAGTGTACTTTGTAACAGAGGACCTTGGATCAAATGTTGATGATCAATATTGTATCAACCGCAAAACTACAGGCAGGGGTCTTCCCACTGCCCATCTCCAGTATTAGTAAATTAAACTCTTTCCGTAGGCAGTGAGGACATGGCAAGGTCTTAAACATAGTTATCTGTACACCATAAAGACTGACTACTTCAGATATACACACAAATATTTGTCTGCAAGGTCCATGCTCCTTTAGGAAATTGTATACAGTCTATGGGAAATGCGCTTCTGGCCTTTCAGTACTGTTTGTTATCTCGCCGGCTTGAATTACCCGCAACACCTGAAAATGGGGCCGCACCTTTGAGCTAAGGATCTTGAGATCTCAGGATCTTGCTTCCGGCGCAGAAATAGGGTAGGTTCCAGATTACTGGACAGGAAACTCAAGCCAAGTCGAACAATACAGCGAGTGTCCCTGCTGCCAGCCATTCTGCCATTGTACACTCAGCCATGTCAGAAGGGTTGCATGTTTGCAACTGGGGGGATCTTTTTTAGCTTTCTCACACCATCTTTTAGCAAAACAACATTTTCAAATGTTGAATAAGCCCAAAAATGTCAACACAACACAGAAACCAATCAAAATAATAAAGAAAATGATTTTAACCTGGTTATGGCAGTATGTCAGTGTTTACATGTTAATTGCCATGTAAACACATGAGTTTGGTTAAGCTGAGTTCCCCCCCCCCCCAGAGAATAACAGTTAAGACACCTAGATGAGTCTAATTTGCCATATAAAACACCTTTTAAGGGTTGGGGGGGTTCATTGGGCACATGCAACAAAAAAGTCTGAGATTCATGTTACATCCACCTGGAAATTCACACAAACAGATAAACAAGAGCATGTTCCGTGTTCACACATTATTGTCCTGTGTTGGCCAACGGCTCAGCGCACTTTTATGGGGGGCCGCCTTTTATGTTCGATCATGTGAGGGAGCTAAACATCTTGAAGTATGTGGCAATCAGTATATTACTTGGAAATGTACCTTAAAGTCATGGACAACAGGATCTAAAAATGTAAAAATAACCAGAACATATCACACGTCAATCGGCACCGTAACATAACTAGAAGTACATTACAGATTTCTATTGTCCATCACTTTAAATCAGTTTATTCAGCCTTAACCGAACTACGATGCGCATGTACTGAATATCTCAGATGCATGCATGCATGCAGCTCACCTCTCAGCAGGGCATCAAACATGGGGACATCTATATCTTTAGACGTCCTCTCTTTCTGTTCCACAGTGCGACACAAGTGCCGGGCTGCTTGAACAATGCTATGCTTCCCATCTTCTGGTGACAGGACTTTCACAACCGGCTGACTAGAAACAACTAAGAAGGAAAGAGTCCATGAATGCATATACAAACAAACATTTCAATTCATCCTACCGCCACGATGAAGCTTTTCCCCAAGATTCGCCCCTGATCTGCATGCCTGTCCTCATCTGAGCTATTACTTTGTTTATCTGGGTTAAAACAACACACGAAAGTAAAGGAAGAAGTCAAATGTTTCGCTCAACATTTTACTTCAAACTCTTCTTCACTACTCAATATAGAAACTAACTAACTAACCCTGTCTCTGATGGCCAGGTGCATTGGCATGGATTAACAGGTATGTGTGACAGCAGTTGTGACGCACCAGCCGGAAGTGGCTTCAAATATAATGCCCCACACACTGTGGAGTGTGTGCGGTTGGTGGCGGGTCTAAGCAGCCTCACCTGGCCCGAGTCAGACTAATTAGACTGGGGCTGGATGAGGCTGGACATCTGTGGTGCATATGCCAATCAAGGCACACAGGTTAAATCAGCCACCACCACACACACTCGAGAGTAGTGCCGACATGTCACGCATTGATCATCTGCTCTGCCTCTCTTCAACTCAGCAATAAGCCGGTTTATTGGTTTAACCTGTGTGCCTTGACTGGCTAATGCACCACAGGTGTGCAGCCTCACCCAGCCCCAGAGTCTAATCGGTCTGACTCAGGCCAGGTGAGGCTGCTTAAACCAAGCCACCAACCACACACACTCCACAGTAACATTTGGCCAGTTGGTGGTTGAGCAGGTCACAGATAAAAGGATGATACATCTGGGGCAAGAGTGGTGAGGCAGTTGGACTCTGACCCCTGTAGGCATCCCTGAGCAAGATGCTTAACTGCTAGTCCCCTGCCTATTAATGAGCAGGTATGCATCTACAAAAGCTTCTTTGGATAAAAGAATTGACTAAATGACTAAATAGTAACAGTAAATCCTTACTCTGGTCTTGGTGCATGGCATTCCCATTGCTAAGGAATTCAACATTGTATTTAGAGTCATCCAGACCTAACCGGTCTTGCTGCCTTACAATCTTCTCAAGGAGCAGAGTGTCGTTCTTCCGGAAAACACCTGACAGTGAACAAGGACAATATCAATGAATGACATGCATTGATTAGTGGTGACAACATAGTGCATTACTAGGTCATAGTGATCCGATTAGAAACTGAGGTAGACATTTTATGTTTTACCCACTATCCAGGTTTGGCCCATAATCAGCATGGCTGTCCTTTTCTCCGTCAGCCTGTTACATGTTACCCCATACAGGGGTGTAACAAATGTTTAAATCAAATTCACCGTGGATAAACAAAGTAACCAACATGCACACCGGGATAAAGTGACGGCACATCTGTTTCGAACCAGGGAATTGTGTAAAAACCTCAGAGTCGCATTCTACCTCACTGTTTTCAATGTGATCACTATGTGGCCCACTAACGTTACTGGAGTCACACATGGGGAGTCTTAAGGTGTTTAGTAGCATCTAGCTCTGCCACTAGCTGGACGATGTAGTAGGTATATGCTGAAGTCACCGCAGCCCTATATATACACATGTTGTGACTTACTGACAGGCTTAAAAAAAAGGTAGGTCCATAGGTCCAGACAGACTGGACCTATGCACCGTCATGACTCATGTCTCATGATCAAGTGAGATGTGAATACAAAACTTCCGCTGTGGACCATCGTCAGCTAGCATACCCTAGGCCAAAAACCAATGGACAATAGCATTTAAAATAAAAACACCAAACATTTACCATGGTTATCATATACGCTGACGTACGAGATGCCAACCGCCATGCACCACACCACCAGGTTGGCGATGTCAGTGTAGCTCGGCGGCTCCTCCACTATCAACAAGCCGACGTGGACGGGCAGCTTCTCCACAGAGCAGCGACCGCGAGCCCGCTCCCCGAGCTCCAGGGCGAGCTTCTTCTCCTTCTTCTTCTCCTTCCTCCTCCTGTCGTCGTAGTCGTCGTCGCCGGGGAACCCCGCGAGGGCGGCCGGCGCGAGGATGAGCGCGGCCACCGCCCGCTTCCACGTCTGCCCGCGCCAGGTCCGGAGTACCGCGCGCAGCGAGGTGACCAGCGTCCTGTGGACGTGGAGGAGGACGTGCAGCACCCGCCACACCAGTTCGTAGACCAGCGCCATTTGACCCCCCCACACCCCCCGCCAGGGACGCGCCTTCCTCCTCGCGGATCCTCCGCTGGTGTCGGCCCACAGACGGCGACGGAGCTGACTTTATGTGCGCGAGGTTGCGGCTAGATCCAGTCGTCGTCGATGCGAGCCCTTTAACTGAGCTGTAAACATGGCTGTGAATCACTCCTCCTTCCACATCCCCATATTGCCGGTGACCATTTTTTTTTCTTTCGGTTACCTTGCCACCCTTAACCTCTGAACCCGAGCCGATTACATGGAGCTCTGTGATTGGACAGCGGGTCTAAAGTGGGAGGGACCGAAGTCACCAGCAAGATAATGAGGTGTCGCCATCTACAGGCAGAAGGCGCTTTAGAGCAGCCCGTCTCTTTCAGTACTCAAGAGAGGAACGTCAAATGTCGATCAGTTGGACTACTATTACTGAACACTTTACGATTCATTTGTATGTGTTACAAACTTCTTTATGGGACTGTATCCCAAAAAATATCTTTTTCAAATTAGGTGGCCTGGAATTTCTATTTCAATGCAATTATAGTACAAAACATCCCCATCAAATTAGAAATATTTGATGGACAATCTGTATTGGCTTGTGCTCTCTAATTCGTATTGGGTATTTCACATGGGATTTGGTTAATAAAAATCACGATAACTCTTAATAAATCTGTAAAAATATTAATCTATGTAAACTGCTCAGTTATCTAAGTTGTGAATCCCAGTATCTCCAAAAGAGTATCCAATTGTATTTAATGCCATACTTTATGGTAGGCTATTGTGAAGCAAACAGTAAGACAAACAAAGAGGACAAGCTGGCAAATATTTTGTACAGATATAGGGCAAATATGGAATATGATAAAGGGGATGGCGAGTAATAGACAAGAGTTGTTATTATCTGGTTATAGAATCTGGAGAATAATCTGCTGTTGTAGGAAGAAAAGCTCCCAGCATGGAAGGAGGCTAGTAGTTCCTATACGGAAGCCAAGGAAAGACCCAACTAAACCCACCCATTATAGACCAATAGCCCTTAACTATCCCTAATCTTTACAGTATGACATTTTCTTGAGAAGAGAGGATTGATGGGTCTAGGAAAGGAAGGGGGAATATGGATCCAGAGGTGTTTTAAGAGGATGTGATGAGAAAAGCACATAGAATACAACAAAGAGTGGTGATAACAGTATTCTTTGATGTTAAGAAGGTTTATGACACTCAACGCGAGGCACAATGTGATACAATTTAAAACATTACATAGATTGTACTACTGCAAAACCAGGATAAATAATCCAGATGTATCTTCCCTTTGTAATATGTAAGTTGACTGATGGGACTCTGGCACACTAACTTTGGTTTGCAACAAGCTGTATGCATATTGGATAAATATATTTGATTGCTTTTCTACGGCATTTAAAACCATTTGTGAACCGGAACCTATTGCAGCCATCTTAAGAGGAAGTAGTGTTTTTTCTGTGGCTAATAAATATGAAAAGCAGGCAGTTTCACTTGGTAGCTAAGAGACTTATCTTACAGATGTCGAAGAAGGATTCTGCTCCAACATACAAAATGGTGGATAAGAGTTAATATATTACATTTGGAAAGGTTAAGGTTTTCTAACATTGAATGTGTACTTTTCTTCTGTTCGATAGAAAGTCTAATCATGATTAGATTATGCATGTTATAACCCATTATGAAGATATCTTATGAAGCATGACATATGGGATTCATAGAAAGTTGTTTTCTTTGTGCCTTTACCGCAAACACAAATGCATATACTCAAACTGTAGAAAAAATATTTATTTTTTAACAAATAAACAAAAACAAATAACCGTTTACATTTTGAAAAACAAAAACTAAACAAAACTTGTTAATACTGTTTAGGAATATCATTGTATATAAATAGAACTTTGGCATTCATAAACAAGCTTAAAACAATACAATATGACCAAGATATTTCTATAGATAAAGAAGAAGCCATTTACTGGCTTTGTTATGTATAGTCCACATACACAGACTGACATGTGCATTGAGATAGCCAGCCCAATACTTTGTCTTTTGATTTGAGAGCTTTTGGTAGCATTGATTCCTAGATTTGGATAAGGATTTACCACCAAAATGATATAAAACATTTTGCAAAACAAAAAAACATGACCGGTACAATAGCCTAGGAAATACGAAATAAAGAAAGACATTAATCGTACTTACAATGGATCTGATTTGAAAGGTAGATGATTATAATCAAATTGTGTGTCCTGACAAGCTTCATAGTGATTTGCAGAAAATAGTTTGCTTTTAGCATCCAATTTATCAATTTACATTGGCTTTTTTTGTGTAATTACATTTTTTGACTGAAATTCACAGAAATTACATCTCGTAATCTGCAGTGCAATTACCACCAAGTACATTCTTCAGCTTTACTAAAAAGCTTTGCTGATTTTCCCTTTTGTAGTTAACTGGGTATGTGTATGCATTGTTTTGGCCTATGTTTTAGCAATTACATTAATTCTGCTCGATTAACTGCATAACCGATCTACATTGAGACAGTTATACAAACCTCAACATCTTCAAAGAATAACAAGAATAAGAAAGAAAAACATTTTGTTCGTGCCATGTTGAAGTTGGTACACTGAGGCTTAAGAAGGAGGAATTATAACATACAATTGAGTATCAGCATGTAAGCATACTTGTTTTCAAATTGTCAATTGGAATTACGGATACTGTTTCATGTAACCTACTGCATAGAGAGCCAAAGGCACAGGAGAATGCCTTATATTTTATTTGCCTGCATATGACCTGCACTGGTTAATGTTTAAAATTGCATAGATAAAGTCATGTACCTAAAAAATCTGTATATATCAATCAATATCGATTTTTAGAAACCATGAACCATAATACGTTTATATGAATGACAAATTCATTATGACTGGTTATCATTAGCTTAAAGGAAAACCAAACTCTAAAACAACTTATTTTAGATGAAAAGTGATGTAGTGGGTTACACAGTAGTGCTATGGATTGATCCTGGTCCAAATCTTGACTTAAATGCACAAAGTTTTAAAAATGTAGGATAAGATGTAAATATGGACTCAAATTGCTCTATGGGTTAAATGCAGGCTATTGCATTGGGGCTACATCCTCCCCAACCTCTCGCCCCCAAATCTGATTGTAGCGAGAGAGAGTGGCTTGTACAAGAGAGCATTTTTAAAATTGTGATAGTGGGCGGGGACTAGCTCAAAAAGGGAGGTTTCGGTTTTCCTTTAAATCGAGTTCACACTTTGGGAAAAATAATTTGGAATGGCATTCACCAACATAGGAAACATTAATTGAAATATAAAGCTCAAAACGCTTTGTCACTAATTTATGCATACATTTCCCAAGACACTCTTCAAGTAATCAAAAAACACATAAAATAGGCATAAGTGCGCTATTTTTAACATAAATCACCAAACTGTAAAACACATTATGACAGGAGAATAGTTGTCTGGATAAAATGTATGCATTATGCACTTATCCTACACATTTGGTGCCAAATACCACATTTTGAACAAATGCTTACTCTCCAAAAGTCTGGACTACATATATTGTTGTGTATCGTTTCTTACAGCAAGGTCTGCTTATTTGGTTTTTCAAAATAATTAGTTAATTAATTAATTATCTAGCTTGGACAATGAAGTCCATCCCGTTCTTGCCCCACATAAAAGCCTGTGATGAGTGTTTGTGTACTATGGCTAAGCGCACACCAGAACACAGCAAGAGATACAAGGGTTATAAACTTTGTACAAAAGGAGACCTGCTGTTAGAAAACAAATGTAGACACCTGAATTTTACCTGAACTAGGTCATTAATAATCAACGACCAAGGTCATTGAAATATAGTATGGACCGAGTCCATACTATATTTCACTAGTTAATATTGCTTAGGAAGAGGTTTGAAAATATAGCAAGTTATATCAAAGACTGTTTTCATGTGTGGAGGCATATTGCAGAATAAATTAAGACCTTACTGTACTGTGCCAATAAATTAAGGAGAATATGACCTGGTAGTCATGTGATGTGGAATAAAATTAGAATACTTCTACAATCATAATATAAGTATTATGTTTGTTTCTGTGGAATAATTCTTCTATTAATATTATTCGGCAAAGCCGGTGTGTGTAGTATGTATTAAATTACAATAACACCGGCACCCCCTGCCGGCAAAAAATAAACCAAAAAAATACCCTTCAAGATTTGGTTACAGAAATTAATGAAAGTTTGTTTTATGAGTTCAGGAATTTTGTAATGGTTATTGAAGAGGTCGACCTGCGACACATACCATGAATAATCATGCCGACCACAGGCTCTGGTTTTCTTACATATAATAGCCATGAAAGACTTCCTAGCCTACGCAGAAGAAATGCTGAGATCTGGACTACACTGGCTTCATCTAGAGATATACATGTTTTGTTTCTGGAGCTTTCTACTACATTTTGGCAACTTATGTCTTTTCAGGGTTTGTCTCCACCAAAAGCCAAAAACAAGTGTCATCTGGTTTTAATGCCCATTCATTTTAGTTTTGTCTTGTTTCAACCCTCTGAGAACAAAACAAAGGTCCAATCACACAACAAAAGGTTTCTCATAATGTTTTTGCATAGTGTAGTTTTTCGTCTCGCACGGGAGGCACCATTCACATGACACTGTAAGTGACGGAGATACACAACCCGAAGAAGACATGAGTGGCCGAGGTGTACTTAAACTGGGGTGGTTGTGACCAACTCACCCAAGATGCACTTTAAAGGCCTCCCTAATTGGTTGGGCGAGTCCATCTTGCCTGTCAATCACATTTGCACACATTGCGTTATCATAGCTTAACCACAGGTGTGTGAATGCAACACTTCTCAATGGTGGAGAAACTTAGGGAGGGAGGGGATGTCTTTTTGGGTTGCTGACTTTCAAAATCTTGGTCTCTTCTGCTCTCTCTCTTCACAACTCTCAAATCTGAGAGTTGTGTGTGAACAACCCCCAAGTGAGCTTTGTAGGATCGGTTAAAATCATGAATTACATTAGATTTATGCAGTTTCCTTTTGGGGTTTGTGCTTTACTGGGTGAGTTTCTCATGTCTCTCATTACTTACGGTATCCCTCTTCAGTGGGATAAGTCAAATAAGCTGGAATATGCTATTCTTTTGAGCGTCTCAATTACATTTGACATTTGTTGCATTTGGTTGGATAACCTACATGTTTGGTCTTCAAATGTTGACAATATGATCTATATTGTATTGTATTTCAATTTATGGAGTTACTATTTATATATCTATATATATTCTATAATTTAACAAAGACAGGGGCCAGCCTCTGTACCAGATGTCATGGAAAAGAATGACAATCTGGCCATCTTTTCAGAAGCGGTCAACACACTGAAGGAACAACCTTCTGTTAAACGGAGGCACTTGGATTTCTGCTTGACAACGAGATGGTGGTGACGTGTTGCGATACAGCTATTCTGACTTGCAAAGAAAAACCTCCACACAATGACAACCTCTTCAGTGAGCAACCAGACATCCGCGGTAACCAGAACTGAAGCCAATAAACAAGAAACAGTGATAACACAATACTCCCTGCCTGCAGGTGAAAACAAAGACGACTGCTTCACGTAAACTCTGTTTAAAGCTTGGTCCAACATTCAGAAGGGCACGAAGACAACGGACCACTGTTTCACGGTGGCTGCAGTGCAACAGCTGAAACAGTTACACGTCTCTGTACCTGCTTCAAACGTCCCCTCCCATAAATGCTTGATTTCCTCAGTATTTGTGTTCACCAAAACCACGGGAACCATGGTTTAAGATAAGTAGATGATAGATGTTAGATAATAAGTCAAGCCCAAGTTTTTATAATAATAACAATAATAATAAAAACAAAAATCGGTTCAGGAAAGCAAGGCTCCCTTTGCTGGCGTGTTGGAAAAGGAGGGGAAGAAGTGTGCGGAGAGCGAGGGCCAGACACCGCCGGGGGGGGGAGGTCACTGCGTCACACAGTTCTCGCCCATGTCCTGCGCATAGCGGTCCGAGATGGTCTTCCGCAGCTCGTCGATGTTCCTCCTCAGCTGGCTCACCTCCTGCACTTTGGTCCGGAGCACGTTGTTGTCCTCCTCCGCCGCGGTGTCGCCGCCCTCGTGCTCCTCCCCGGAGACGCTCATGGCTGGACGGAAGGGAGAGGAGGAGGAAATCATCGACACCGACCATAAACACGCATCTTGCATACAACCTGCTACCGGAAGAACAAATGTTGAACAAAACGTGAAACAAAACTCGATAAGGTGGTCATACCAATGGTCTGGTCATATGCAACCAAATGCAGCCCCAACCACTCAGAACAAGGTGACAGTGTGTGTGTGTGTGTGTGTGTGTGTGTGTGTGTGTGTGTGCGTGGGGGGGTGTGACAGTGTGTGTGTGTGTGTGTGTGTGTGTGTGTGTGTGTGTGTGTGTGTGTGTGTGTGAACACACACACACACACACACACACACACACACACACTTTGCACTCACATTTGATCCCAAGCAGTAGCGCGAGGTTGGGCTCCTGCCCCTGAGCCCTCTGAGACAGGACACTGCACAGAGCCTTGAGGTCCAGCAGGCAGAGGGACATCTCCTTCAGCAGGAGGTTGACGTCGTGCATGGGGACCGGGGCCACGCGACACACCAACGACCCGTCTTCTGGGTGCCTTTGGTTCTGGGGGGGGGGATACACAATGAAACAAAGGGGGATTGATTTCATTTAATCATTCATCATTTTGAATGAAGCAATAGTTTAGATCCAAGACATACAATCTATGGGACAGTGTATCAGACGATGTTTGGTCGTCCCAGAGATGACCCCATAGAGCTGTGATGTAAGCATGCAGGGTGATAAGGTAAACTGAACCATCCTTTACAGAGATGATGGACAGAAAGACCAGAGTTCTAGATGATGGAATGCATTTGGTAAGCATCCGTCCAGCCAACTTACTGACAATGCGCATCGTGACAGTTTTGCATGCCGATGATTGGTGTCACGATGCATCGTTACAACCCCTACGTGTGATGCATGGGAATGAGGGAATGTACGTGACTCTTACCGTCAGCTCCTCCGTGAGGCTCTCTATCTGCTTCTTCTGCTGGTCGATCAGCTGGGGGGATGGAACAGCATATTAGGAGCCTGGTTCACTGGGTTCATACTCGTGACGTTGTGTTTATGGCCGCATG